>CATIWF010037294.1:0-21819 GCA_949630135.1 Balakata baccata | reverse complement strand
CTTTATTTCAAATGTAATCATTTATTTAATTTCATTTTCAATATCTTGTGTCCTTATTTAAATTATAGCTAGACACGTACGACTTGGTCCTATTGCGATAAACCGACCCGTGTCAAGTCTATCTCGTGAATACGTTCATGCCAAAATCCCTACGTATACATGTGTTTTGTGTGACAGACATTTATAAAATAAATATGTCCAAATGAAATGCATGTGATAATGCATGTATGGATGGTCGAGAATGTTACAAGACCTTACTTGAAGATTTTAAGTATTGAACCACATGAACCAACCTGCTTTGGTTTCGTTTTTAATTATGTTGATATTGTTCAATGAACAAATATCAAAAAGTAAATTATTCAATAATATAATGATTTTCTATCCAATAAATTATCAGAGATAAAAAGGACATCCTATGAGTGTGTTTACTCGTAGAAAACTTAGTTTTTTAGAAAACTTTTAAAATGAAAACAAAAAATAGAATTTTATGTTTACTTGCATTATTTTTCTAAAATGGAAATAGAAAATATTTTTTCATGTTTTTCAAATTATAACTAACTTTGGTTAACAAAATTTAACATATTTTTATCTTTTCTTTTATATAAGATATAACTTATTTTCAAATGAAAACAAATAATTTTCACTTTCTTTATTCCAAATTTATTTTCAAACTTCGTTCGATTTTGGTGGGTCTGGGGTGCCCATGTGGACTTGACCCAGTCCAAGACCCAAATTAAATTATATATAAAAGGAAGTTATTTTGAAAAATAACTCCTAACTCTACATAAACAGAAATAGAAGAACATATTTTCTTCTTACTCTCTCGTCTCTGAATTTTTTTAGTATTCTCTCTCTCATTCCATCCAAGAGGATCACAAAAGGCATTTGTACCATTGATTTTACTTTGAATTCTAGAAACTAGCTTTTTCGAAGCATTGAAGATATTCTGGATCACGCTCAACAAGTATCCACTATCAATCTCAATTTACATTGGTATCAGAGCCTGATTGTGTGTCTTTGTACTTTAATTGATATTTAGGATGAATTTTTGTGAGACTATTCATGAAAATATCCTAAAATTTGAAAATTTCTTTTGTTTTTCGAAACATGTTTTTTCTAATTCATGGAATGAATTTAGCATGGTTGGAAACCTCTTATCACAAGCTTTCTAATAAGTATTTTTGCATAATTTTTTGATGAGTGGTTGAATTATTACAAATTTTTAAAGTTTCTATTCGATTTAGGGTTCTAATTTTTATGGAAATTTGATTTCTATGCGATTTTCCACTCTCAGATGATGTTGTTTATTGTCCAAACACTGTCTAAATGGTGTTAAATTGGAATTTTTTTTTTTTATCACAAACAGTAGAATGGCCTTAAAAATTTAGAAAAATTGCAAAAATAGGTATAGAACGACTCTTGAAAATGGCGCGTGTACTACACATGTGAAATGACATTTTTGATGTTGTGGAACTGCTATGCCATATGATAGCCAATGAATGGAGTGATTGGCAAGAAGGGTTGAGTGTCTGCTTGTATGACACGCCACTAAAGCATGCCGATATGGCAGTGTCTTGACACGTGGCATGTTCTCATTGGTCCATATGGTCTCAATGATGACATGGCTTGACACATGGCATGCACACCTGTCATGGACATGTGGTAAAGGTGAGAAATAAGGCAGACTCTAGCTGGTCCGCGTGGCGTACAAGTGGCAATTGTCTATGTGTGAGTTCATTTGATGGCACATAAAGGCACGTGGAATGCCTCCTTTTGGCATGTGCTACTATGTGTGGGCACTTATATGGACTCCATTTTCGATGTAATTTTTTTTAACATGCTTAAAATTTAATTTCCTATTTAATGAGTATTTTTTCAGTATTTTTTGAGCACTTTTGGAAATATTTTTGAATTAAAAATTGTACAAAATGTAAAAATTTGCATGAAAATTAATGAGGTATAAATGAGATATGGAATAATTAGTGGAAGTAATATGTTTTGCTCCTAATATGTGGCCAATATATGTGTATATTGATTTATTGAACAATTTATTATGCAATGTCTATATTTTATTGATTTTTATTTGAATGAATATGTGTATTTTAACATATTGTTCTATCAAAACATATACATATATTTGTGGAAAATATTAGGTTGATAGATTTATTGATCTCACCTAATATGATGATTGACCCATGTTTAAATTAAACGATGAAAATTGGACTATATCAATGAGAATTAATTAGACTGTATAATAGTACTTTTGTTTCTACTGCTTATATTATGTTATTATTGATTAATTTAAGACATTGTGACATGAAATAATTTTTTGTGGTAAAAATTATGCTAAATATGATTGTGATCATTATTCTAAATAGTTGAAATGGATGCTATGAAAAGCTTAGTTGTTGACTTGAACCAGGGAGATAAGTTGAATAATAATAATTATGATATATAGTATCACAAGATTCAGTATCTCCTGGAAGAGCAAAAAATGCTGGAAATTATCATACAATCAATGGTTAAGCCTGAACAAAGAAGAACTGCTCAACATATGCGAGATATGGAGGCATATATGGCCTATATGCATAAGGATAGAGTTGCTCGCATATTAATGTTGAGCAACATGAGAAATGACTTGATGATGCGCTTCGAGAAGCACTACTCAGTCCAAGCAGTTTAGGATGCTATTAAGGTCCAATTTGGTGGAACCTCGACAACAAGACTGCGTTAGTTGACTCTAAAATTTGATGTCTATAAGAAAAATTCTAAACATACAATGAGACAGTACCTAACTGTCATTTCTATCATGATAAGTGAGTTAAAGGCTGTTGGACATGAGTTAACTGATGAGCAACATGTCAAAGCTGTTATACACTCTCTTCCTAAAGCCTAGGAATGTATGCATGTCAACCTTACTCACAATGACAATATAAAAATATTTGAAGATGTAGCTTGACATGTTAAGCTAGAAAAGGATTATCTTCTCATCAATAAGTCCACTGGAAAGGCTTATATGACTAAGTCCAGAGGTGCTTTGGGCACTGAAAAAAAGAAAGATAAGGGCAAAAGGCAAGACAAGGCAAAGGAGGCAATGAAACCAATTTTAGTGGAAACAAACACAAGTGCAAAGGTAGAAATGTGAATTGCTTCAATTTTGGAAAGCCTGATCACTTTGCTCATGATTACACTAAGCCAAAGGTACTGTATGATCATATTTATCCATCTGACTTATATGTTAGCAATTGTTTGATGCTAGCTGAAACTATTCTTTACTAGACTGTAGATTTAGCAGCAACTAGCTAGATAGCGAGGGACCAATATATCTTTGTAAAGTTCAACGAAATTTAATGTCCGTTATTGCTTTTGCTAGGACATGATTGTTAAACTTGTATTTAATAATGGTTTTATGTAATTACTTTTGGACAATGTTTATTATGACTTTAGATATTTGTTAATTGGTTTTATGGTGTTGGATACTATTTTATGGATGTGAATTAATCAATATTTGTTGTTGGTAGTTTCAGTAATATTTTATTAAATGATAATGTTAAGTGGCATATTAGATTATGATATATTGGACAAGATTACTTAGAAAGATTAGCAAATATTGATCTTTTAGGTTCTGTTGAGAATATAAATTTGTCTGTTTGTGAGCACTGCCTAACTAGAAAAGCAACAAGATTACCATTTTGCAAAGTCAAGAGAGCCTCATTTCTTTTGTAGTTTATCCATTCTGACATCTATGGCCTAATGAATATGAGAGCAAGATATGACGCTCACTATTTCATCATATTTATAGATGATTTTATTATATAAGTTCACGTTTATTTAATCTCCAATAAATATTAAGCATTTGATTGCTTCATACATTATAGTAAATTGGTTGAGAATCAATCAAATGCAAATAAAAAGGTTTTAAGAACCGATCAAAGATGTGAATATCTATCTGATTCAAGGTTGTAAAAATCAACTCAAGCAATGAATCGAGAAAGCCAATGGTTCACAAATTTAAGATCAAACTAGGGTCGAACTGGAGTTGAATTGGTCTACATAAGATTTTCATAAAATATAACATGTCTCATATATAATAAGGCATAATATGTCTGATACATAGTAAAAATATAAGATAATTTATTGAAGGTCATTCATAGTGTAAAAAATTAATATAACATGTCTCATATTCCGTTTTTTTATTTTTTAAAAAAATCATATTCTATATATTTGTATAACTAAATATGTAATTAGTTATTAAATGTAAATGTAACATATAACTTGAAAATATAATTAGCGAAAAATTTCAAACTGTAAAAAAAAAAAAAGTAATATAAAAAAGAAGTAAGAAAAGAAATATAAAAATGAGTCAACAAATATACATAAAAATAAAGTAAGAAAAAAATGACATAACATCTTATATATAAGGGTGTGTTAAACCTTTAAAAACATGTTTATTTTGACAAACTTGACTAGTTTGTTGTTAACTCATCTAGTTTTATGTTTAATTTTCTGGTTGAACTGATTGAATTGGCTAGATTGGACCATATTTAATAATTAAAATTTTTTTACATAAAATAAAAATGATCCGAAAAAACCGTATTATCCAGTTCGGTTTCCCGTTTTTCTGGTTGAATCAGCCGATAGCCAGTTTTTCTACTAGATTGTTCCCCCCCAGTTCTAGGAGTAAAAAAAAAAAAATTGCCCAGCCTATGGCCCTGTTCCCGAATTTTTCGATTGAACTAGCCATTCCAGTTTTTACAACATTGATTCGATTTATTTAAAAGTTATTAGCGACAATAAGGATATAGCTAGGCAGCTAACTATTCCTTCCATTCTATAACAAAATGGTGTAGCAGAAAGAAGGAATAGAACCCTATTGAACATGGTTAAATCAATGATGACGTAAATTAATTTGCCTATTATTTTTTGGAAAATGCATTACTAACTGTGGCCTACATTATTAACCGTGTGTCATCAAAAACTATTCCTTCCATCCTATACAAGTTACGGAAAGACAAAAAGTTTGACCTAAGTAATATATGCCTATGGGGTTGTGCTGCTTATATTCATAATAATCTTAATATGGGAAACTTAGTCTGAGGGGGAAGAAATGTATTTTGATAAGTTACTCAGAATTCTCCGAAGGATATTTATTTTGGAGGAAAGATGCAAATGGAAGAGTAACAAAAATTGAGTCACTAGATGTTATTTTCTTAGAAGAGTAATTTCCTGAAAGATGTGAGATAAATATAAATTTGCAACTATATGAAATGGAAGATTTTGAGACTAGTGGGAGCGCAATAATGGTTGATTTAGCACCCATAGAGCAAAATGATATGAAATATCATGCTCCTCCTGAAATAGTGGGAATGATAAGTTTTATGATTGTGTTCTTATAGAGAAATATCATGAACAATCTCAACCTTGACATAGTAATCATAAGAGATTTTCCTTTTGTCAATGTAAGATTGAGGGGGAAACTTTTATGATTGCTGCAGATGATGAATATCCTAAAAGAGTACGAAAAGTCTTTCTGATCCTAAAGCTAAGAAATGGATCAAAGTTGGAAGAGAAAAATGGATTCGATGAAATCTAACCGAGTTTGAGATTTGGTTGATTTACTACCAGGTCATGAAACCATTGGTAACAAGTGGGTTCTCAAAATCAAATGTAAGGCATATGGGACAATTGAAAGGTATAAAGCTCAACTGGTAGCCAAGGGTTACACATAATAAGAGGGAATTGATTTTGAAGAGACATTCTCGCCTATAGTCAGGTTAGTGTCAATTTGTCTCTTTTTGGCTATTATGGCATAAATGGATTTAAAATTATACCAAATGGATGTTAAGACTTTTTTTTATCTATGGAGAATATACCAAATTGATGTTAAGACTGTTTTTCTCAATAGAGAACTAGTTGAAAAGATATATATGGATCAACCTTTAGGCTTTGAGCTTAAAGGACAAGAGCACAAAGTTTGCGAACTCAAAAGATCCATTTATAGTCTTAAGCAAGTGTCAAAATTATGGAACTTCAAATTTCATCAAGATATGTCAAAGGATAGCTTTACAATGATGGAGGAATACCATTACATGTATATTAAATGTTCAAATAGTGATTTCATAATTTTGTCCTTATATGTTGATGACACTGGAAATGATAAGTTGATTGATGTTACTGAGAAATGGTTATCATCGAACTTTAGAAATGAAAGACATGGGTAAGGCTAGCTATGTGATTGGTATTAAGATCCTTAGGGATCGCTCGAAAAGACTTCTAGGTTTATCTCTGAGGACTTACATTAAGGAAATATTAGAGCATTACCATATACATGATTGTAAGCCAATGTATGTCCCAATTGAAAGTAATTTGAGCCTTATGCTTGATATATGTCCCAAGATATCTTATGAAAAAGAACGAATGTCCAAAGTACCATATTCCAATGCTGTTTGTAATATGATGTATGTAATGATGTGCATGCATTCAAACATATGCTATGCCATTAGGCTAGTGAGCATATTTCAATTTAATCTAGGTTTAAAACACTGGTTGATAGTGAAAATGATATTGAGATATCTAAAAGGAACTTTAGACTATGTTATGTGGTACTAAGGGAAGGATTTGTGCTTTGTTGGTTATACATATGATGATTGGGGAGGTAATCTTGATCAATGCAAATTGATTTCTGGATATATATTCTTGTTAAATAATTATAAAATTTCATAAAGTAGAAAGAAGCAAAATTGTATAGCTTTATCTAGAATGAAAGTTGAATATATAACATATTCCTCAACTATACAAGAGGCAGTTTGGTTGAAAAGATTTTTGCAGCACTTAAAATTATTAAGTCAACATCTGAACCTTTCACAATATATTGTGATAGTGCAGCTGCATTAGCCTATGCTAAATATTTGAAATATCATTGAAAAGACTAAACATATCCAGATTGGATATCACTATATTAGAGACATGATCACATAAAAGGAAGTGATCCTGAAACACATTCCTTTGAGTAAAATAGTAAAAGATTCATTTACCAAACCAATAGCTAGGGATGCATTTGTTGGACAAGTGAGATCCCCGAGCTTATGTAGGATATAATCAATTTATAAATGTTGATAGACCACTTGTACTTATTCATAATGAAATTAAAGGCATATTTACTTAATTTGTTTGTTCGCGAATGTTTTAGTTATATGAATATGTAGTATATGTTAGTTAGCACAATTCAATGAAATATGTTGATAGACTAAGATTGATTCTCTCACATAAATAATCGATTGTAGCGCTATAGAACGAGTAGAGATGAGACTAAAGTTTGGATGATTAAGACACAGTAGGAGTATTTTTGGTCATATTATTGAATAAAAAGTCATTTTGGTGATGATCATGATGAGATTCTTCATATATAAGAACGATGTGAATGACTTTCCCACCATTCATATGTCTATTTGGAGGAAGCTGAGTATAAAACTTGTTGTTTGAAATTGTTGAACATGCAGACACAAGTATATGGTTTGGTACTTTAAGAGCGACAAGACTAAAACTCATATGATGTTATCTATATTATGATTAAAAGCAAGACATACACTCTTTCATCTTCAATAAGAAAAGAGTTATTCCACTATAGCATGCATTTCATAATGCATGTGCTAGTTGACCTATTAGGAAGTAAAAGAATGGATCTCTACTTCTTCACTATGTGAGTCTTAGAAATCTTGAATACATATTTCAATTATTATTACCCTTTGTAACTTTTGACTATATCATAATATAATGGATTAATGTTGGCTATCTTAGGATATATCCTATAATCATGAGATGATTCGACATAATGGAACACTCTTAGAAAAACGAGTTAATTCAGATCTGATTGGTATGAGGGCGAAATAAAGAATATTTTTGCTTAGACACTCGTTACTTGTATTCACCAATTGATATTATTTCGCTTGATAGAGCTTGAAATAACTTAAAGTACAAAGTAATTGTAATAGTGATTTGAGTATGGATTCTTTAGGGATTGAATGGATCATATGTATTAAGAAAAATAATTTGGGTAAATAATTACATTATCAAGATTAAATACATCATTGGGTTTATGTCTCTTATATGGCCTATGGTTAGATTTATGTTGGAGCTTCCACCATTTGTGTGTTTTAGGTCATACGATCCATTCGTCTGTATGAATAATTTTCTATCCGAGTTTGAACTATTGGCATGACGTTTTTGGGATGAGCCAAGCCCATTGTGGGAAAATGTGAGATGTTAGATTTTGATGGGTCTAGACTTAGCCCAAGATCCAAATTTGAATTATATATAAAATGAAGTTATTTTGAAAAATAACTTCCTAACTCTATAGAAACAGCATAACGTATTTTCTTCTTCCTCTCTCATCTCTAAACTTTTTCAATATTCTATCTCTCATTCCATCCAAAAGGATCATAAAAGGCATTAGTACTGTAGATTTTACTTTGAATTCTAGTAGCTGACTTTTTCCGAAGCATTGAAGACACTCCAAATCACGCTCAACAAATAAGTATCTGTTATCAATTTCGATTTACAAACTTAAAATGTTATCCAAATATAAATTAATAGATTTTCTATATAATTGTAAGTAAATATGTTTTACAAAGTTTACAATTTTTCTATAAAAATGAAAAGTTCAATTTGTTTGAAAATTAGAAAATAAAAAAAGAAAAAATTTTCTATAGGGAAACACATCCCAAAAGTTTCAAACTGTGTTTTGGGAAGTGAAGAAATTATAGGTTCGGTATAAAGGTGTATTAGGAAAGGAAGAAGTTAATTATGCAGAGATAGAAAAATTAATAACTTGAATTTTTTTATTTTAAATTTTTTACGAATAATGCTCTAGTTATTTCACACCATTTTAATTATGAGTACTTTTATAATGCACCCGGTATATTGATGCACTATAATATTTATAATTATTAGATCATTTATTATTAATTCTAACTATTATATCAACTGACTGGTAATCTACTAAACATGTTAATTAATCTAAACAACTTAACTTACAACTTGTTTTATTCATTACTTTTATTTATATTTTTTATTATTATTATTGCTTAACCCAATAAATCGGATATTTATGTGTCTGCGTTGTTATTGTTTCTCAGGTTTTTTATTGGCTGATTTTGCATTGTAATTCTACCTTTATTTGTGATTCTTGTCATCATTCCAGTTAAATAATTTTTCATACTTGTTATGACTGTAGAAAATTTAAGTAACATAATAATAATAATAATAATAATAATAATAATAATAATAATAATAATAATAATAATAAGCCAGTTTCAAATATTTAGAAAAATTAATTAATAATAACTATAAAAAATATAATAGAGCATTTATTTGTACATTAAAAAATTATGCCACCAAAACGTTTTGACAACAATTGATCAAATTAATGTCTGATCCAAAACATGGTAAAAATTTAGGTAATTTCGGATATTAAGAATAAAATTAATCCAAAAAATATAAAAAAAATTATTGAACTCTTATTATCACTAGTATTTTAAAGAAAATATTTAATATAAATATTATTATTTTTAAATAATTGGTCAATATCTAGTATTAGGTAATTAATAATAATTTTTCTCGACAAATGAATAGAAAGAAATTAAGATATAAAAGTAATATTGAAAATAAAACTCGGACGAGATTTATAATGCCTACGTTCTTAAAAATTGCATACATAAATTTACTTAAAAATTTTTAAAAGTAAATATATAGTTTTTTTTTCATTTTTATATTAATTTATCTATATTAGTAATTTAATGAATAACACAGTCGAACTCATATTATAAAACAATGAATATTGTAATTTGAAAAATGCTGCTCTTTCCCTTTGAATGTTTTTATTTTTCTGTGTTTTTATATAGTTGGGAATTTCAATTTTCTACTGAGACTGACATCCATAGTTGACTTACGAGCCACTTCTCATACTATATATTGGACAACCTTTCAACTAGTGAAAAAAAAAAAAAAGTAATAGAATTGCTCTCAATACTTAATTAGAATTAATTAATACTTAATTTACAATAAATTACAGATTTTAATGTAAATCGTATTTACCAATCTTAAAAGTTAGATCAACTTTTAATGAACATTAATGTTTAATTTACATTAAAATACATTAAAAAAGTTGTTAATAATAAAAAGTTAAAACTCTCATTAATAACTCTTTGTAGTATTTACCTAGTATAATAGGTAAAAATTTATATGTATCAATACACTAGGTATATTGTAGCAAAAGCTTTAAAGTATTAGTATTTTCTAGATTTTGTAGAATTAATTTTAACATAAAGTTTTTGTTGTTTAATTTAAAAACAAATACACAAAAAATCATTAATTTTGTACTTTTAACAATTACATCCATTTTTTTTTTAAAAATTGAGTTTAATTATATAAATTTTCAATTTCATAGCAAATCTTGCATCGAGTCTTATAAGCTTTATTTTAATCCTACATGGCGCTTATATAGAAAATAAATTTAAATTTAAAAAAATTTAGTTGATAATCACTATCAGCAGTGGGCACTGATATATTAAAAAATATAATTACATCAGGAGTGCAATTCATTAAATTCCAGGAAAGTTTTATTACAAAACTGAAAAATTATATAATTAAATTTAAATTTTTTTAGAATTAGATATATTATAAAAATTATATATATATATATATAAAATTTTATGTATTTTTTTCCATAGTTTAAGACTGTCCGGTTGCGGAATTGTCCACAAGTCGTATGCTAATTAAATATAGGGAAATGTTACTTATTTAAATACTTTTTATCTATTTATTCATTTATTTTAATTAATTTATATTAAAAATATAAATATTTTATACTAATTGAGACAAAAAATATTAGGACAAAAAATATTTTTAGCATTAAAGTATAAGTATTTTATATTAGTTGAAATAAATTGGAACAAAGATATTAGAATAAATAACATGGTTAAACCCATCCCTAACTCCCTTAATTTATCAATTTTTCCAGTTAATACTTTTAATCGGTTTTTAGTATCGGTTATTCATTAGAATCTATTTTGGTTCAATTTGCTCTATATGAAATTTAAAAAATGTAACAATTTGCTACCCATACTGACATGACAGCTAGAATTATATTAAAAATATAAAATCACATTTCTACTAATACATAAATTCGGATGACAAATTGTTATATTTTAATTTTACAATGGCAAATTAAATAAAAAATAAATTTTATGAGACAATCGATATCAAAAACCGATAAGAAGGTTGGGAAAATGGATTTTACGGTACAATCGATATCAAAAATCAGTAAGGGGGTTTGGAAAAAATTAACAAATTCAGTTATGCCAATTAACATTCTTCTTAAATCAGATGATAATGTCAGGTTTTTTCTGACAATTCAATAATTATGCTACACGTAGCGTTTCTATTATTTTATTCTGCGCAGCACATTGCACGTGGCTTCGGTGTCAAATGATACATAAGGTTTATCAGTGGATGTTATTTAATTGACTTGTTAAGTTGTTATAAATTAACAAGGCAGGTGTTTAGTTTTTTTTTTTAAATATATTTTAAATGATTATATTGTTCAAATATTAATTTAATTAGCTTAGTTCTGATCCACAACTTCTAAGCACACGTGGAACACAATTGCAATTTGCTTTTTTTTTTTTTAATTTTGTTAAAATACTTGTACTTTTTTTTCTAAAAAAGTCGAGGTCACTTAGGCTCAAATATTATTAAAATTAAATAAAGAATACAAAAGTTTTGTACAGCAAAGGCTAGTTATTACACTTTCCCTACCACTAAAATTATTGTAGATCAAATTCAAGAAAAAGTTGGGTTTTGTATGCCACCAATTGTTTGAATCTGCGGCTCCTCCATGTCTTGCAAGTTTGTCTGCTACTGAATTTGTCTCGATAAATCTGTATAGCGACAATCTGCATATTGCTTAGCCATTAATTGTGATATTTGGCGAATCTACTTTACAGTCAGATCCGAAAATTACAATAATATTTTTCCTATGTGAGGATATAGCTGATATTTTCCATTTTTGAAAGTCATGTCAATAAAGTCTATTTCTTCTTTTCTAATAATTATCGTACCATTTATAAATTAATACAATTATTTATTGATATATATTTAATTCTTTTATTCACATTGGTTAAAATAAAAGCAAAATATATATATATATATAATTTAATGATTAAATTAGATATAATCTACATAAAATTTTCTCGAAAGACATTTCGACTAAGCTGATCTTATTTTCCATGGTATTTAGATTTGCTTCCAGTTGATGAAATTAATAATATATATTGAGTCACTCTCTATTCATAGATTGTGCCAGCCCCTCTCCCACGCTATGTTGATTCTATATAAAGATATATTTTAGTTTGTGGTATTCATCCAAATTATTTATTATTTTAGAGTATTTTTTCAAAAATTTCCGAATTTCTAGTTGTTTTTTTACCAATGTGCGCCAGTTGGAGTGACGAGCATTATTATGTGTCAGGTGCGCCACTTCAAGCTCCCACCCCCACATTGCATGCATGCATGATATAAATTATTTTTGTTAATTTATTTATTAAATATTGTTAATTATTTTTTAGAAAAATTACGATACAATTTATAAATTAGAGTTTGATAAATTACATTTAGTAATAGTTAATGAAAATTAAATTAAATTAATAAATTATAAATTAAAGCATTTCAAATTTAATCATACATTAAATAAAATTTAGAAAATAATAATTTATAAAAATTTTTATGTAGAGAAAATTTAAAAAAGTTGTCGTAATTAATTATAACAAGTTTTTTTCACACACCATTTGTTGTAAAAATTTATTATTATTATTATTATTATTATTATTATTATTATTATTATTATTATTTGCCTCACACATCTTTTTGTTATAAAAATTAATCCATATTATTTTTTTTTTGCATGCATGAATGTTGACCGTTAATTGTTAATTAAATTTATTAATTAAATTTTGGTTAATTATTTTTTAAAAAATAAAGACAATTTATAAATTAGAGATTTATAAATTAAATCTGATATCTAATGAATCAATTAAATTTCACCTAAAGCATATCAAATTTAATTATGTATTAAGTAAAATATATGAAATAAAAATTTATAAAATTTTTTAGTCTACAATGAGAGGTGCACCACTTGGATGCCATGTGGCTAGTGCACACCTGGTGTGTACCAATTGGACTAGCGCACGTCTCGTTCTCTCTCCTAAAACTACCATAAATTTATAAATTTTTTTAAAATCACAATTTATAAATAAAATTTGTAATCACCCCAATTTAAGAAATATCTCCTCCATATATTGCTTCCTGAAGTCCTACTACAAAAGCAAACTCGTTGCTTAAGTGTAAAGAGTAAGCTCCAAGAACAAAGCCTCTAGGATTGCGAAAAATGCCATCCCCACCCATTCTGCCTGGCACTGCTATAGCTGACCCATCTGTATTGACCTTAACCCTTGTCGGTGGTGGTGGGCACCATTTTACACCGTAAACTCTAGTTGCCTTTGAGTGTCTTCCTTCTACACGTAAGAGCTTTAAAATATGCAAGTCTTGTGATGAGTTATACATGGTTCCATGTTTATAAAAATCACAGTCCTTGACCAACATCCATAACTTCCGTAGGCCATGAAAATGTTCAAAGCTTCTTCCTCAAAAATTGCTAAATTTCGAATGTGCCATATAATCCATGCTGAACTCGCCACAGCCGAGATCCAAAATGCGTGAACTTGAGGACTAAATCTTACTCTTGCTGCATCTAGGAGAAGATCTACAAGGTTGCCATCCATCTTAAATCTCCTTTGAAACAGAGTAGAGACTGTATTCCATATCTCTCTTGCAAATGGACATTGCACAAAGATATGCTCAATTGATTCAGTAGAATTCTGATAGAGAGAGCATCTAGACACTATATTTCTTAGCTAGTCATGAGTGGGTAAATACCCATGCCTAGCTTTCCATAACAAAGTTTATCGAGAAGGTGATGAAACTCCTTCCAGCATAGCTTACTGAAAATGTCAATATTCTGATTCTGGGTTCCCGTTTTATGCAGTAGCATTTTCTTGACAGAGAAGCAGCCATCCTCAGTTGCACTCCATACGCAGTGATCATCTTCTTCACACAGCAATGTAACATTTCGAATTTCCTCCTGAATATGTTGAGGAATTAAGTCTGGCAGATCCCAGCTAGACACCCGGTGGCAAAGAAGCCTACTCTTGAGGAGATAGATTCAATCTAACAGCAATGGCTGGCTGCAACCACTCATCATTCCAGAAAGAAAGGTTCGATTGTTGCCCGATATACCATTGAATGGATGATTTCAACTCTAAATATATGTTTTTAATTGATTATTAGATTAAAGAAAATGGCAACATTAATTGGTAAACATAAAGCTGTAAAGAAACTTCCACTGGTACATAATATATTTTGGGTATTCGGCATTGAGTTTCCAAAAAGCGCTTTAGGACAAAAATTTTATATTTTTAACTTTTTTTTAATTTTGAAAACGGCTTTTAAATAGAAGCAGAGAAATAAATATTTTTTCTAAAATCATATTTGAAAAAATCAGTTAATTAAATCAAAAAATTCAAAAGCTACTTTTAAAATATTTAACAACAATTCCAAACACTCTCTTTATGCGGAGATCAAATGTATTTATTTTATGTAAAATAAACGCATAAAGTCAATGCAGTGGTATTTTTGTAAATAAATGTTGAAATTAAATATCATTTGTGTCTGTTAAAATTGAAAACAGACGCATCTGATCACAAATTTTATGGCAAAAAATGATGCATTTTAGTGAGAAGCAGATATGTCTGTTTTGGGCCTAATGGATGCATCTAACATGAATCTATTACGGCTTTTCCTCCAAAAATAGAAACATCTAATGCTCAAAAAAATTCATCCATAAGATGCAGCAGATGCATCTGTTTTGGAATAAAACAGAAGCAATTGCTCGTTGATATATGCGTATGATATAGGCCAAATAGACGCATTTTATACATACCATAACGACGCGTTTTGGTTTGCATATGATGCGTTTGTTTTGGCCCAAAGAAGATGCATTTGATGAAGAGTAGAAATGTATGTTTTGGTCCAAAATAGACGTATCTAGTTTAAAATCTAAACCCTTTACACGCATATGTTGTTCTTCACTCCATCTACTACTAAGCGTGCCGCCACCCCACCCTTCATTCTTTTTCTTTTCTTTTTCACGAAAACTACCCAACCCTGCACTCTAACCACACCAGCATCACACTCTCTTGTTTCCTCACCAACTCGACATGCTCTACTACTAGGTGTTCCGATCAACACCTTTTTCCCGATGTTGATAAGTTTGTTTTATCTCCTTTTTTTGTTATTTCTTTCATTTTTGTTATTTCTTTAGTTGTAGCCGTTGGATGGCAGCGGAAGCATTATTTTTATTTGGATTGAGGGGAGCTCTAGGTCTCGGTCAAAATTATAGATTTCAAAATTTTTTAATTTTACCGAAACATGCAATCAAATATTGCATGAAATGAAAACACACTTTTCATGTTAACCTTGAGCATTTATTCATAACTTTTAACAAAACATATTTTGTTAATTTTTATGGATAAAATCCTTTTTGCTAAGATCATCCCATGATTTAAAGAACAAAATAAAAAAAATAAAAAAATTAAGACAAACCTTTTATTACTGAATTTACCAAGATGCAAATCAAGCAAAAAGACCAAAAACTTTGTTTGCGTTGATAAAACTTCCTTTTGCTAGTTCTAGATGTATGATCACAAATTTCTCCTTCTGGCAAATTTAAAAACTACTAACACTTTAGAAGCTTTTTCTCAATATTTTCTTTTAATGCTCATACAATATGAGAGAGAAATATTTTAGAACAAAACAATTTTTGCTCACTCGAGAGAAACTTGAAAACCAAAAGAAGAAGGAGATATTAACTGATGAAGAAGAAGAATAGGAGAAGGAGATTAGAATAATCAAAAGGCAAGGGCAATCGAATGGCCAAATTTTCACCTCATTAAATGAGGTTTGCAAGCAGATGGAGAAAATTGATTTGTTGACTTTTTCTTTTTTCTTTTTAATTTTGATTTATGATACAATGATGGTGCAACAATTGCATAGCTAATTTCTAGCTACCACCATTAATTATAGAATCATTATTCTTTTATATAATTATGTGGTAATTACTTTAATGTACCACAATAATTAATTTAATTAACAACTTAATTAAATTATTATAATTTTAATTAACATGTTAATTAAAATTATAAATAGGAGAAATAGTTAAAATTAATCAACATTAATTTTAACTCAAAAATATATGTGATCATTTCTAATTTAATTCTTAATTAAATTACCCCCACATCTTTATATGGACTAGACTAATAAAGTATTTGGTGTGACTTATAAGGTCAATAATTTTATCGGAACGGAAATATAATATTAACTCCTTAATAATATTATGTCGGATACAATTTCCGAATTCCTCGTATACCCGGATATATTAAATATTCTTCCAGAATTCTCCTTTTAATTACCGATAAAATCTCAAATATTTTCTTGACCTCTAAATCATAATATTAAGTCCTCTCGTTATGATCCCGATATTGATTAGGGTCACAGCATGTCAAACCCTATTAGTCAATATACTAATGATTGATAATTTGCGTTCTGATTAAAATAAGACTTATCATTATTAATCTAATTAATAATTCAATTTTATATTGAATAAGTCATATTTCTCCTTGCCAGGATTTTTTTTTATCAGAACAAAAATATCAACTCTATTAGGATCTTGCCCTGGTGCTACAGGGTAACGAGTTCTACTATTGGTAATCTCATATCTCACTACATGACTAACTGTGGTGACTACGAGCCAGATTACCAAGCGCGGATAGCCCAGTACAAGGCAAGAGGACCTCCACAACTACCCATGAAATGACAGTCTTGACACCTCAAGTCAAAGGATTTCGAGTCATATAAGACTCATATATTATGACTAAGATAATAACTGTTGACATCTAGCACTATCTGTGCAGTTATTATTAGGCGTCACTGTTCGGTACCCTTAATTCTTTAAGAACTCACTGATTTATTTAGATATCTTTATATCATGGAGAATGAGATTCCTCCTCAAAATAAATCATGTGATAACCTAGAGGTTCAATGAATGCCTAATTTATTGTCCTATACCGTTTATGAACATTTTTAAAATTATGTTTTACCAAAGATATTTAACTCATTATTATCAACACATTGATAATAAATTCTCTGTAGATAATTAAAGGACCGTATATTTCATAGTATATTTAACTACTGCATTCATAATATAATCAACAACTTGAATATTTATTTATTATGAATGTGAAATATACATGTGTCCATTGTGGTATAATAATTAATATATAAAAAGCTGTGATGCACTAGGGCATACACACTACTGATAACAGTAACCACATTTTTATTTTGTTGTTTTATTTCCGTGCTGCATTCCAGATGCCGGTAGTTGCTCGCCTGAACATTGATGTCGATTCTGTTGCTAGTGTTGTTCTTATTCGTGTGCTCCTCCATTCGTGATTGTTGTTGCTGTCGTCGTCCAGGTTAGTTTTTCTCTTTCTTTTTTCTAAATTAATTTATTATACATAGATATGCATGAAAAATATTGTTTGTGAACTTGCATTTGTAGTCCAAATTACTCAAATAGAATTTTGCATTTGGATTGTTCTTGTTGAATAGATTGTAAATGGATTGCTTTTATTTTATGAAAAATATTGTTGGTGATTAGTTGATTGGTTGAATGGAAAATATTGTTAGGTGATTAGTTGAGCATGCAAGCTAATATATGGATGTTGTTGTTTAAAACTAAAGAAGAGGAAGTATATGTATATTGGCTTTAAGGTGTTTGATAAAAAACCTAATTGAAACTAAAATTAACTAAAGAGATGTCTTCAAGGTTTCAGATTGGTAAGAGAAATATTTTCGGTTAATGTAATTAAGTTTGAATAATATGTTAACGTTATTGAGTATGAACTTTTAGTTAACCTTAAAAGGAGTTAAACTACAATAATAATAATAAACTTTGAATATATATATATACATTGTCATAAAATGATCAAATGTGCAAGTTAGCACTTGAACTATACCTTATGGAACAAGTTATCTTCTCAACTTCAACTCAGTGCAAATTAGTCAATATATAACGAATCACCCCGAACCAAACTGATTTGACTCATAGTTCTGGTTTAAAGGATCTATTTGCATTATGTTTAAATTTCAAGGGCTTATTTGCACTGAGTCAAAGTTGATTAAATTACTCGCTCTATAGGGTATAACTTATGAGCTAATTTGCATATTTAAATCAATAAAAAAATTTTATCATAAAATTAAAATAATTAATTTTATTAAGTTAATTACATTGTGATAAATTAATATTAACCAAATTAATAATTTAATAACCAAATTAATAATAAAAATTTTGACATTAAAAATAATGTAATAACTTTACATTAATTATAAAAAAACAGGTTAACTGAATTGTATTAAAATAATTAATTTTCATATATTCAAATTATAAAGTAATTATTGTTGTTAAATTAGTAAGTTTTTATTGAGAGCATAATATCTATACTTTTAATTTAATAAAAAAAAAGTATTCTTTTAATGCATGATTTATTGGCTAAAGCATGTATTGATTAATCTTTATATTTAATGAGCCTAGATACCCATTTAAGATTTAATCATTAGGAGTAACTCTTACATAGTCCTCGGTTTGAGACTGTTTTTAAATGTCGAATCTCACTTATGATGTAAATGCATAAATAGTTTTTAGTTTCAAGAAAAATCTTGATGTCATTTTCCTAATGTTCTTTGGGCACATATGTGAATAGATCATTTTATTTACATTGTATACTAAGAAAACTGAGGAAAAATGCTGCCGGAATTTTCTTGTGATCGGAAACTAGATATGCATTTACTAGTGAGATTTGATGTTTAAGAATGTGTTACATTGGAGCGATAAGGACCCAAAAGACCAATGTTTTCCATGACTGAAAGCAATATAGTTTGTTTTAAATTTTATTTCTTTGTGGTTAGATATGGATCGAAATTGAATGTATAGTTGACGGAATACGACTGGATTTGTAAATGGAGTTGAGGGATTTATTTGAACTATGGTGAAAATTTAGATGAGGAAAAAAAGAAGAAATGATTGCGTGTACATGTGTTGACTGTATCAACATCAGAACATTTCGTGATGTTCAGATTGTGAAAACCCATATAATACAGTGTACTTTAAGAAAGGTTACACACGATGGATATGAAATGGTGAGAGTATATTTCATAGGACAAGTTCTAATTTTGAAAGTCAGAGAGAAAATTACCTTAGCGATGAAGGGAATCATTTGGAGAATGGTTGGGTGGATGAGATAATACATGATACAGAGCATTTTGTGAAAAGGCCGAAAGGCCTTAAGAGATTGTGCTATAATGCCGAGAAGCCTTTGTATCTCGGTTGCACTAAGTTCACATAGTTATTGGCCGTATTGAAACTATGCAACATGAAAGCCAAAAATGGATAGAGCGATAAGAGTTTCACGACACTATTAGGACTTTTTATAAGAGATGCATCTTGAGGGAAATGGGCTTCCCACGTCAGCCTATGAGGCTAAGAAAATGTTGTCCTATGGGTATAGAATACAAGAAGATACATGCATCTCCGAATGACTATGCATTGTATTGCTACAAGCATGTCCTAGGTATAGGGCATTGCGCTACAAGCGTGGAGAAGTATCTTCTGAGGATAAGAAAGGGTCTCTAGCCTAAGTATTATGGTATTTGCCAATAATACCAAGATTTAAATGCATGTTTGCAAATGCGAAACATGAATAGAACTTGAGGTGGCATGCGTATAGTAGGAACCAAGATGGAAAATTTAGGCATCCTGCAGATTCTTTACAATGTAGAATAATAGATTGTACATTCCCTGAATTTGATGGTGAAGTCAAGAATTTAAGGCTCAGGACATACACGAATGGAATAAACCTTCATGGCACACTGAGCAGTCAACATAGCACATGACCAGTTCTCCTTATGGGTTATAATCTGCCTCCTTGGCTGACCATGAAGCATAAGTATATAATAATATGGATGTTGAAATTAGGGCCTAAAGAACTGAGAAATGATATTGATGTTTACCTTGTACTACTCGTTGATGATTTGAAACTATTATGGGATAAAGGTGTGACAGTGTATGATGCAAATACTAAAAGCATGTTTACCTTACATGCCATGATATTTTGCGCTATAAATGATTTTTCGGCTTACGATAATTTGCTAGATACACAGTGCAAAGTGCAAAAGTATGTCTAATTTGTGATGACAACATATTAGACCAACATTAAATCATTGCAAGAAAAATGTGTATATGAGTCAATAGATGTTTTTGCCTCCTAACCACCCTTATCGTAAGAAAAAAAAACCTTTCAACGGAAAAAAAGCCTTTCAATAGACAAACTGAGATGTAAGCAACTCAATTGCCGTTATCTGGAAATTATGTATATGAATAGGTTAGAGATGTTGAAAATGCATTTGGCAAATATTATCATCTTGTTTAAAAGGATCCTTGGAAGAAAAGATATATGTTCTAGGATCTTCCATATTGGGAATATTTGTAGGTTCAATATTGTATTAATATTATGCATGTAGAGAAAAATGTTTGTGATGTTGTAATAGGGACACGATTGAACATACCAGAAAAAAACAAAAGATGGTATAAAGATTAGAAAGGACATGTTAGAAATGGATATACAGATGGAGTTAACACCGCAAGATAAGGGGAAGTGAATATATCTTCCCCCAGATTGTTATATGCTGTCTATAAAAGAGAAAATAAACTTTTGTGAGTGTCTTTATGATATTAAGATTCCACACGGATATTCATCAAATGTACCAGGAAGGGAGGTCCAGACCTTAACAATATTCCTACAGTTAGAGAGTTTCCAGATGTATTCCCAGAGGATCTACCAGGTTTACCACCGAATAGAGAAGTTGAGTTCTCTATAGAGCTCACTCCTGGCACAGCTCCTATATCAGCAACACCATATAGAATGGCACCATCAGAGATGAAAGAGTTGAAGTCATAATTACAAGAGTTGCTCGGCAATGGGTTTATTAGACCTAGTGACTATCAAGAACAAGTATCCTTTACCACAAATTGATGATCTTTTTGATCAGTTAAAGGGTGTTGGTGTCTTTTCCAAGATTGACCTACGGTCAAGATATCATCAATTGAGGCTTAAGATGGAGGATATAGCAAAAATGGCATTCAGAACAAGATATGGTCATTATGAATTCTTAGTTATGCCTTTTGGATTGACCAATGCTCCAGCAACCTTTATGGATTTGATGAACAGGATCTTCAGCCCTTATTTAGATCAGTTTGTTGTGGTGTTCATTGATGACATTTTAGTGTACTCTAAGAACCCAGAAGAACATGATCAACATTTGAGGATAGTCTTACAGACACTTCGGGAGCAAAAGTTGTATGCCAAGCTCCCCAAATGTGAGTTTTGGCTTGATGAAGTGACTTTTCTTGGACACATTGTGTCAATAGAGGGTATTAGAGTGGACCCCAGTAAGGTTGAGGCAATCTTGAATTGGAAGCCTCCCCAGAATATGACAGAAATCAGGAGTTTCCTTGGTCTAGCAGGCTATTATAGGAGGTTTGTGAAAGGATTCTCCATCATTGCTTCTCCATTGACTAGGTTATTAAGAAAAGAT
>CATIWF010037266.1:0-13871 GCA_949630135.1 Balakata baccata | reverse complement strand
AATATACATTGAGATTTATTTACTTAAATTATAATTTAACTTTTCTTGCATATAATTCATTTATTAATTTTATCAATTACAATTTGGGGTTTCATTTTTAAAGCTGAGAGATATTTTAATTTTGTATTGCAAATTTTTCTCTAATGTATTTTGTTGTGTTGAAAAGTTGGTTGTCGTTAACTTTTAAATTTTTTGTATTTTATATATTACATTATTAATATATTTAATCAGTAAATTTATAACATATTAACTAATATTTTTAACTTATGGTTAGAAAATCTGTAAAAAAAAAATGAAGAAATTAATTTGATGTGGGTTTGAAGGAGTAAGAATGATAGATTGACGTATAGTAGAGGCGTGCATCACAAAACCCAACAAGCAGTCAAATAAATAAATAGGAGGGAGAAAGTAATTAAGGATATTAAATTAGAGAGCATTAAAATGTTTTGACTTTAATTTTTTTTTAAATATTTATTTAGGTTTAACAAATTACGTACTATTATTATAGGTAAAAATTTAAGTTCATAAATGTACCTAGTGCATTGGAGCAAAAGCCCTTTTTATATAATTTTTTTTTTTTTGCTGATGTTAAATAAAATGAAGATTTTTTCACGTTCAAGAAAAAAATATTTGAGAATTTTAAATAAGATATTTAAAGTTTAATGATTAAACTATTTATGATAACAAATAAAACAAATTTGAAATTAAACACGAGCATGCTTGTAAAATTATTAGTGTGAAGAGGACATAAAATATACAATGACTCTCTCTTACTTTTTGTGTTTTTTTTTTGTTGTTGTATATTATGTTGCAGGAATATTGAATTTATGATTTTCCACTTTTATCATAACTATTTTTGATAGGTGTATTGATTGATCTAGTCCCAATTGGTTTATTTTTTGTCTTTATATTAACATAGTCCGTGTAAAAAATAGTGTGATTAGAATTTGTCAAAAAAATATATAATATTTTTTAATTAATTAAATGATTTTTTTTAATTTTTATAAATTATTTTTCTTAAATCTATTTTGAAACAAAATAACTATTTAACTGTTGGATTAAAAGCGTTAAAATATCCAAATTTTGCACTTCATAACAATTTTGATACCAACTATAAAACGTTTCCTTAAAATATCAAGATAATGTTTTTTTTTTTTCAAAATTGTCTTCGGGTGAAGGGACGTCATGATTGTGTGTAAATGTAGAACTAGAATTCCTAAGTGGTATTTTTATATTGCTTGAAAAAAAAAAGTTGAGACAAAAAATGAAGCCACATCGGAACAGTGCATTTTGCACCCAAGCAAATAAATGAAATCCCCAAATTTGAGCCAATTCATGAGCTGCTCTTTCTTATCGAAAATAATTTTCAATAAGTTCTTTTGTCTGCAGCAATGGAGAACTCGGGTAGCATGTCTTCTTTTATGTCAATGATTATAGGTATTTGCACACATGGACCATATTTGTTACTTCATTTACCCAAGAAAATCCAAGTATAAGGTTTTTTCGGTGTCTTTTGTAGGAACAGATAAGAGATGATAATTTCTCACTTCTTATTTCTCTCACTTTGGGCTTGATATAGGTTAATGGTTGTTCATTCTTTTTATCACTTCTCTGATATGAGTTCATGATTAGGATGATGACTGTTATTACTTCAAATGGTATAAAGATCCATACAATGGTAGGGTGAGAGAAGTCTTGATTTTGAGATAATCAAAAGAGATGAGTGGAGAGAGAACTCAAAGGTGCAAAAGCTGTCAACGATGAATTGAAGAACAATTTGAAGTGTTGTCTAGATTTGAATGAAGCTTTGAATGTAAAGTGAGAAAGTTTTGGAGATAAGATTGAATGTTTAATTAGTGAACTATGCAGGTTGAGTGAAAGCAAGGTTGGCATGGAAAATAAATTAAACAAGGTGCGATTGGACAACCAAAATTTGAAGCAAGAGTTGATGCTCAAGAAAAGAAAGTTATATAATGGAATAGTTGTGGTTTGTTCAATAGTAGTGTTGTTGATAAGTGTTGTGATTATTGTTTTTGGTAATAGGCAAAAAAAAATCTTTAGTTCTATAGTGTTTCTTCCTTAATAACATTTGAACATTGTGAATCCAACTTTCAATATTTGTTCTTACATTCATTGTGTTCATAGAGTTAACTAAATATGAACATAAAATATTATATATAAATAGAATCAATTACAAGTTGTTATATTGCAATTCCAGCTGCTTAATACAAATGTGGCATGACAATGAAGTCTTAACACAACATACCTAAAATTCATAGCAAAAGTGGCATATAAAATGCCTTTAACACAAAATTGGTATGAAATCACAAAAATCAAATACTTCATGCCACAAAACTATAATTTTTGTTGCAACATTATAATAATTCTAAACTGTGATTGTCTCAATCAAAAGTCCTATAAATGATAAAAAATTTTCAATTTGTTGAAGGTGGTGGTGGTCTACTTGCATCAATGACATCTAATTTTTTATTGCAAAAAAATTTGCACTAGGTTCATTTGATGGGAATAACTAACACCCTCAATTGTTTCCATGTGCATTTCTATATGCACTCCATTCAAATATGATCACATTGCATGCAATTCACTCAGAACATATACAATGCATATTCATTTTATTTGAACAAGTTTACTACATACACTTGTCATGTATTAAGATATTTTGCAAATGTATTAGGTTGCACATCTTTATATTATAATTTAAATAAGGATGAGAAGGCACTAAAAATAAATTGAATAAAGTGATTAGATTGAATTAATAAAAATTTGATGTAATTTAATTAAGATTGAGCAAAATGATTAAATTGTATTTTTGTATAATAATAATGGTAATAATAATAACGCATATTCATTAATTTGAACAAGTTCACTACATACACTTGTCATGTGTTAAGATATTTTTACAAATGTATTGGATTGCATATCTTTATATTATAATTTAAATAAGGATGAGAAGACACTAAAAATAAATTAAATAAAGTGATTAGATTGAATTAATAAAAATTTGATGTAATTTAATTAAGATTGAGCAAAAGGATTAAATTGTACTTTTGTATAATAATAATAATAATAATAATAATAATAATAATAATAATAATAATAATATAGATATCAAAGTTGAATAATAGTTAAACTTATAAATTGGTCATTCTTGCCTTAAAACCTAACTTTTTCATTTCTCCCTCACCGCCTTCTTTTTCTTCTCTTCTCTTCTCTTTTCTTCATTAATTTCTTTTTAAAGATTCAGCCAAGCTAACCATAAGTAAGTTGAATATTCCTTCTTATGCTACTCATCTTCAATTGAGAATTGTTAGCTTATGGTCTATTGTGTACAAGTATTATGAAAAAAGCTCCTTAATCCTATTTTTGTTTAAGAACAATAGGGCTTATTTTTCGTGATTTTAGAGAATTAATTTGAAGAAATTTCAAACATAAAACTTCTAGATTTATATCTTTTTTATAAGTCTTCAAAAGGGATTAATTAGACTTGAAGTGGTTTTAGAGAAATCATCATTTGAATGGAACTGTTTCTTGATACATCTCTTGCAAGTTACCCTACTATTTCATTAATGTTGATCCTCTTAGAGATCGAAATAGAGGAAGTTCAAAACATACCAATTATAACTCTATATGTCTTCCTACATGTCTACCAAAGTTTGTATCAAAATCATTTTTGGATTATGAGATATATAAAAATAAATCATGATTGTTCTATTATTTAGAGTTATTTGTCTATTATCTTTGTAACTCTAACCATTTTGTCCTCATTTTTGAACTATTTTTAGATCGAATTAACTAAATTGCAAAACATAAAAGTTTTAAAGTTATATCTCAGCTAAACACTATAAATTCCTTGTCTTACTGTATTGTGTTTGTTGGGAGTTATGATCTTAAAAAGAAATATTGATCTTGTTGTCACTCATGTGCTAGACCAATTTCATTATCCATATTTTTTAAGGACTTTAGAGATTGAATTGTGAGAAATAAGCATAAAAAATTTCATATTGTCTTGTCTAAGTTTTGTTAAGTATCATAACAATATTACATGTTGCAAGATATGAATACTTATAGATGGTGTTTCAAAATTGCTTGAGATTATAAAACATGGCAAGATTTAAAATTCCGCAAAAAATAGTATAATATCCCTAATGTTATAAAATCATAATATGTTATAATTTTATATATTGACTTTAATTAGAAGCAAAAATAATATAAATTGGACAAGTATAGTAAAAGTTGTAGGCTTAACAGTCCAGCAAGGTCACACTACCATCTAACAAAAACACTAGTTATTGGCCTAAATTATGCATGTCATATTGCTTAAGTTATATTAAGTATCTCTAGCTATGAATTGATCAATTGTGTTTCAAATTAAACTTATAACAAATTAGAGACCCACAGGAGAAAATAAAAAATAAGTTAGGGTTGGCTATCAAATAAAAGGTGAAGTTAATTATCAAATAATTTTTCTAGTACATATAAATGTTACATGCTATGTGCAGTGTGATTTAATTTATTGTTATATGAATTACATGATTGCTATGGTGCGACTATTATATGAGATAGTGATGAATGACTTAAATACATGGTTGTATTATATGTATTTATTTTTCTTACATTAAGTGAATAATTATTGAAATGTGTAAATGTTGATACAGATGTAATGATTGAGCAATAATTGGTTGCAAATGCATATAACTAGATAATAACTTTGTAAAGTAAAAGAAAAGATCTAACAAATGTGCAAATATTGATACAAATGCATATGCATATGGTCTAAATAAATATTCAAATGCAAATGAAAGCAAAAGAAAATGTGGTCTAACAAATGTGCAAATGATACAAATGATCAAACAAATATTTACATGGAAACTCGAGACAATATCCATTTAATTTGGTCACAATAAAAAGAAAATAATAAAGCATAAGAAAATGAAGGTATTTATATGATTTAATATTACTTATATCCATATGATATTGATGAATGGAATATAATATAAAATGTATAATAAGTATAATTATTATTTGTTATTGTTGCTTGATATTTTAGAAAGCATTTAATGATTATTCTCACTTAGTCACAACTTATTAAATTGTACCATTTTTTTGAGGAAGAGAGAATAATAGTTCATTTTGTAAATGGCCTAAGGGATAAATTTGCCCCTTAATTACACTCCCTGGAATAAGTCACACCTCAAGCTATTACTCAATATAAATAAGCCTCCATATCATAAATGTATGTTCCATTTTATTATTTAAGTTTTAAACTTTGATTGAATGTCTTTAAACTTGAGGAGCTTATTTGAACTAAGTTTCAATTTAGATGGCTTATTTGTATTGAGTCATATTTTAAGGTGCAACTCGTTCCAGGGGATACAGTTTAGGAGCAAATTTGTCCTTTTGGACTTGTAAAAAGTATATAGATGACATAGATTAAAAGTCACCGGTCGAGTTTTATCATTCTCTCTCCTTGCATTTCATATGGACATAAAATTATATCATCAATGTTTTGAGTTGAATGTCTGCATATATATAAATATAATGAGTTTGTAGTGATATGTGTAAATAAGCTTAGACTTATCACTTGAAACACTTAAGTACAATATTTGAATTATTAATATATGTGATATATTATGTTTATCGTCAAGACATAATGCTTTGTTGAATTGTTGAATGATGCAATATGATACGATAATGAAAAAAAATTCTACCATTATGAATAAGATCACATCACATTTGTGTGCCATGTATGACATGACAAGAATATATAGTATGTAAAAGTATAAGGTGTTACAAGCTACCTGGCTAATGGGTTATAGTAGCAGCTTCATTTGGGGCAGGTTGATTTGCTAGTGTAGATGTTCTCATTGAAATTGATGCAGCTGCTTAAGCTACCGCTGAATGTCCAAATATAAAATTGACCCTTCTTTCACCAGACATATGACATCAATATTCCATACAGTTAGTCAACCATTTGAAAACTATTTTCATACAATAAGACAACCATATGAAATTGTCACCCGTATTAACACTTACTCTACAATAAACATAGTCTCAGCAAAAATCCTTACACCATCTTGTTTGTAATAGTCAATAAAGATGAAAATCTTCAAACCATTTAAAAACTATAAACTCATTACCAACCTAAATGGTCATGCATTTGCCAAATTTTACTCCCTAAACCCATTGGCCACAGCTTCATCTATAGCTTTCATTAGATATCTTATCCTTGGTTGTTTAGTTTTATAGTTCTTTGTTTTTTATTTGCACATGGAGCATTATCAGCTCTTCTTGATATGCCTTATTTACCCTAGTAGCAGAGTCAATAAATATAGTTGGCCATGCAGAACTAGTGGTATGGTGCAATTGATGTTACAAAATTAAGTATAATAATAAAACATATACCTTTGCTTATTAAGAGTTTGCAACAATGGTTAGAGCAACATTACTTATGCTCTCATTATCATTTGTACTTTTATCTGACTGTGGACATTTTCTCTTATTATGATCATATTCCCCACAAATGGTGCATTTTATTCTTACTTTAGTCTTGGGTAACTTATTGCCTTGACTTTGTTTTTTTTTCCCTCCTCATGAGGCTTTTTTTATCTTTTTTTTTAGTTTTCCATGTTGTTTCACAAATACTGACAACAAACTTGTAAGTTCATTTACATTAGGTTAGTCTTATAGACCATTGATGGGGGCTAATGTATTCTCATATGAAGTACAATAAGTATGCAAGTAGTAGAATGAGTCAATGTAATTTACAGGATCCTCCCTTAAGTAATTGATATATGACAGTGCATAACAACATGGAATCCCTATAAGTTCTTATACCCTATATGTGGATTACTTCCCAACTAAATCAACAATGTATGTCTCCTCAAAGAGTGTGACCTCATACCTCCTATCCACTGCAAGTTTCATTGTATAGGACTTAACCAATTTTTGGATATTTTGTAGCTTCTTTCTAATTCTATAGCATATCACATCTTTACAGCTCATAATCCCCTTTATTGTCTCATGCATCCTAATCATTAAATGTACCCTAATATCCTCAAACATATCAATGATTGGCTTAGTCCTACTTTTCACAATATAGCCATTAAATGTTTCACAGATATTATTGTCTATTATATCATAATTACTGAATGTGCAAATTAATGACTTGCAGAAGGCATGGGGATTCCTTTTACAAAAGACTTCAATATACTTCAATTGACTATCTTTCAATGCCTTTAGCTTGGAATAAGATTGACTTTCACGTGCTCTTCACAATCTCCCAAAACATCTTCTAGTAACTTAGGTCTACTATATTTTTTCTTCCAATTAGCAATTAGCATAAATATGTCTGGCACAATTTCGATGTTCAACATTTAGAGCCAACTTTTCAATTTCATTGATTAGTCCCTAATACGGAGATGAAACACATCATTAATATGCAATTCATACTATATATGCAATATGAAAAGATGGTAAATTCAAATATAAATGGCATATAGAAGGTATACCTTATGCTAGTCATTGATGAAAATCCACCATAATTCATCAACAATAATTAAATCTTCAAATAGTATATTAAAAAACTAGGTTTATATCTCATCATTTTCCTTTTTTACTACTGCTTAAGCTGCAAGATGCATTTTATTGTTTGCATCGTTTGCAATAGCCCCTAGTAAAGTATCACCTAGGACTGTTTTTAGAAGGCATGCATCAAAACCTAAAGCCCTTCTACAACTAGAAATGAGTAGTGCACTAAATTCATTATGAAATCTTTTAAAAATAGCTTTATTGGGTGCATCAAGTACAGTCTTTAACACAAACCTACCATCTTTGTCCATTTTCATAAGCTCTGTACAATATGATCTTAACTTGCTATAATGATCTTCAAAAGAACCACGTAGATTGTTAATAGCTCTATAACATTGCATCAATGACATATTAATGTCATACTTCATCTGCAAATATTGTACCATTTGTTTTATAGGGTAGTTAGGGTTTCTTACAAAAACCCCAATCATTTGTTTTTTCATCCACTCACTAGTAGCTTGTCTATTATACCATTGCCTAAAACATGTGTGTGCATCATCTGTCACTTTTTTCCTGTTTGGACTTAAATCCCCTTCTTCACTAGAAATAGGTGTAATGACATTGTCTTCAGATGAATGGTACTGAGAATCATACCCACTTTCATCAACATTTTCATTACCAGTATTTAAAGGAATAAATGATTTCATTTTCCCACTAGGTTAAGACTTGTTTTGACAACCAGCTTCTTTCACCTTCTCTTTACCCCTAGGTTCAACTTTCTTTTTACCTTTAGGTTCAGTCTTCTCTTTAGCCCTAGGTTCAACCTTTTTTTTACCCATATGTTCAACCTTCTCTTTTCCTCCACTAGCAATAACTTGCTTTCCTTGAGTCACTCTTGTTCTAATTAATTTCCTTAGTGTGCTGTTACACCATTTTTCATCATTATGTGCTTCTACACCATGCATTTTAACCACCTTAAATTCCTTCTAGCTTCAATGTGCTCCTCATCATTAGAGCTAAAATCTTTACCCTCCATACCATCATCTATCTCATTTTTATTAACTAGATTATAATCCAACTCATCATCATCAACAGACATGTCCAATTGACCACCTCTTATAACTGATGCATCACTAGCATCACATGCACTTCTATCATCCCAATTATCGTTGCCCCTACTATGATAATCACTTGCACTATTCTTTTCACCATTATTGTGATCTACAAACTCCACAATCTTATCAACCTCATAAAAAACACTCGTACTATGTCATTCAAGATCAATATACTCTAGCATTTTCATCACCCTTTTATCATGAGTAAAGAAATATAATACAATATAGTCATTTTTCTCCCTAAAAGCCAGTCTTTTGATATTAGAGTACCCTAATTCTTTCACACATGCTAAAATATCACAATAGCATATTCAATTTGGGTTATGATAATATATAGATGGACATCCCCACTAATATACCTATTATCATCATCAAAATACCTATTGTGATATTTTATCCATACTACATGTATACGACAAATATATACAAATGAGCATATATTGATAAAAACCCTAACACATTATTTTAGCAATAGAAGGGAACAACGAAGAAACATAGCTATTAACAATTTATGGTTGAAAATTGAACAGTTATACTTCCTCCTATGTTGCGATTGAAAGGTTGTGCTTCAATTCGACAGAACCACTTACCCCACTAAGAATAATGTATTAGAAGAGAACAATAAAGAATGTTATATCTTCACATACAACAAGGATCTTCGATTTCACTTTCAGATTAAACAAAACAGAAAGTAAAAATGTTGACTTTAGGGATTAGGGATTATGGGGTTTGGAAAGTGAGAGATAGAGTCACTGATGCAAATATCGAATTTTATGGATTAGGTTTTTGTTTGATTCTCTTATTCGTTTTAGGTGTAAAATGCACCGTTTCTGATGTGGTTTTGTTTTTTTGTCTCAACTTTTTTTTAAAACAATATAGAAATGTCATCTAGGATTTCTAGTTCCACATTTGTACACAACTGCTGCGTCCCATCACTAGAAGACAATTTTGAAAAAAACATTGTTTAGGTATTTTAAGGCAAATTTTTGTAGTTGGTGCCAAAATTATTATGAAGTGCAAAGTTTGTATATTTTAATATAATTAAGTCTTAACCGTTTCTCTTTAAAAGTAGTTTTTAATACCTAAAAGGATTAATGATTGAAAAATACCCTAACTATCATGCTTTTAATAATTTTAACATGTACTATCAAATTTTTCATTAAAATATCCAAATTAAATTTTTTTTTTCAAAATTATCTTTCTGCCATTTGAAGCACCTAAAATTTACGGACGTGGCTCGTTGGACTAATTTAATAACAAAACTTAAACACTAATATTGTGTATTGCACCACTTTAAAAAAAAAAAAATAAGACTTTCGATAGAAATAAGGTTGAAACACAGAGCTTCCACATTTTGATTTTTCTATTCTCTTGTTTCTCTTGTTAAATCTCTCTTTTTTTTCCGAAAACCAATAGCATTGATCACAACTAGAACATCTTTAGTGATATATAAGGTTAGGGGCATTTGCAATCTTGGACTTTGTCATTTGCTAACTTTCTTCACTTTAGATAATTCAAGCAAAAGGTTCTTTCGATGTCCATTGTAGGAACATGTGAGTTATTTTGCTAATATTTCCATTATTATTATTTATTTTCTTCAATTGTGAGGTTGATTGGGATTGCTATATAGGATGGTGACTATTGTTACTTTGAATGGTTGGAAGAGCCATATAGCGGTAAGTTGTGGGAAGTGTTAGTAGAGATAATAACAAAAAAAAAAGGCATGAAAGAGAAATGAAGAGTGTCTTAGCTTTGAATGATGAATTGAAGGTGAAGCTCAAGAGTATTAAAGAATTGAATGATGTTTTGAAGGATAAAATAAAAAGTTGTGAAGAGGAGATTGATAGTTTGTTGATTGAAGTATGCGGGTTGAATGAATGTAAAGCAATAATGGGGAATGAAAGAAATATTCTTAGTTTAGAAATCCAAAATTAGAATAAGAATTTAAAAAAGATGAAAACTAAGTTATGTACTGTAATTGTTTTTTGTGTTGCTATGATAGTGTTTCTTTTAAGTGTTGTGATTAGTGTTATAGGTTCAAAGTATGTTAAACATGTTGGTAATGTAATGTTGCTTCGATAATTGTGTTTGCTTTGTATTGTTTTGTAGGATTAATGTTTTGTATGGAAGGTTAGGTATTGTAATGTTGTAGTATGTAATGTTAGGTAATGTAGTATTAACTTTGTATTATTGTGGTAATATTATTATTGTTAGTCATAAATCCACTCAATGCAAAAATTGTTAGATATAACTTGAAGTGACAATGTTAAATGGAAAAAAGAAATCAACCAAGCACCTAAAAGTGTTGGACAAAATTAAAAAAGCAAAAAAATTGTAAAGGCATATTCAATAACAATAATTTCACTGCTTCAAAGCTCTAAAATGTATTAGATGTTTGATGAATGGAATGACATACCTATCGCCATAAAATGAAATTCACTACAAAATGATCAAATTTGTACAATGAAATTCCTATACAACAAAATGATATAGAATCATCAAAATGATATCGGTTCCTTCACCCTTAATTCATCATTCAATTTACATCATCAATATATCAACTATTAAAAGTTCTATACAACCTTAATCAAAATGAAATTTCAATTAGGTAGTTGTGACCTAATTTCATCAATTATAACCGATCTTTGACAGGAAATGAAGTTTGTAGCTTCATTTGATGGCAACAGTTGTTTAACAATTTGGTTTTGTACTTGAAGGCTAGATACATCTGGTTATAATGATGCTTCATTTTGTTGAGTTCTTATGGCATATATGAATGCAGTTGCTGCAACTATAGCTAATCCACCATTCACAAAGTTCACTCTACTTTTACATGGCATCTTCAAGCAATAAAGGTGAACCATAAGCCAAATTTTAATCCAAACTCTATATATACAACAACATTATATTTGCAAGCAGTCACAAAATTCATACTATATTTGCATAATTAGTTGGCATTCAAACAAACACATAGCAACACTTGGTACTTACTTTACAGTAAACATTTGTAGATTCTGCAAAAAGTCGCACCCCATAGCCTTTTATTGTCTAAAAAAAATACAAAACACATCCACAAACAACATGCACAAGCTACAAAATGTATATAAGCAATGAATTACTAACCAAATTCCTCTTCCTAAATTTATTTGCAAATAGCTTCATCAACTGGTGTTACAAGTTATCTAAATCTAGGCTGGGTGTTTCTAGGAGTAGCTCTTGCCTTCTTCTTTGCAGGATGAGCACCTCCCTCTTTCCTTGGTCTACCTAGTTTCCTCTATAATTTGTAATAAAACATTAATGGTCATATTTCTTAGGAAAAAATTTCTACAGATCATCATAATAGCTTATCACAACAGATATTTACCTTGGATATCTCTTTATTTGTATTTCTATTTAGATCTACAATACTTGGTCCTTCAATAGCCTCTGTATTTGCTTTACCTGTTGGAAATGTTTTCTTATTGTGATTATATTCTCCACAAATTGTGTACCTCATTCTTACACCATTATTAGGTAATCTTCTACTTGCATTTTGTTTATCTTCATAAAGGTCCCTTGTTCTGTTCTTTTTTAGCCTTCAAGGTTGTCTCACAAATACTGGTGGCAAAATTTCAGGTTCATCTACTATATGCCTATCTTGTGAACCATTAATGGGAGGCAAAACATTTAGGCCTATCTTGTGGACTATTGATAGGAGCCAAAGCATTCTCATATAAAGCATGATACGAATGTAAGTAGTGAAATGCATCAATATAATTGACATGATCCTCTCTCAAATAATTAATGCAACATATTGCATGACAATATAGAATCCTTGTAAGTTCTCATACCCTATATGTACACTCCATTACACCTAAATCTACAACGCATGACTTAAAAAATTGCACCTCACACTTCCTATCAATAGCAGATTTCAAAATACAAAACTTAACCAATTTTTTTATCTTCTCTAATTTCTTCATTATCCTAGGACTTATTACATCTTTGCAACTACTATCGTCCTAACAATATCGTGCATTCTAATCATTAAATACAATCTTATATCTTCTAACATGTTTATAATTGACTTAGTCTTACTCTTCACTATATACCCATTAAAAGTTTCACAGATATTATTGTCTATTGTGTCAACCTACAGCTAATGCAGTAACTCTTGCTCCATTTCCAATGCGCAGGTCCGACTCTCCCTTATTGAGTAGCCTACTATTCTTAAGGCCCTGCATATCAGTGCATATGTGTGAGCCACAACCGGTATCTAATACCCATATGTTATTATTAGAAATAGTATTAACCTCAATGACATAAATACCTGACGTAGATGGGGCATCAGATGCCTTCTTCTTCAAGGACTCCAAGTATGCCTTGCAGTTTCTCTTCCAATGGCCATCCTTGCCACAATGGAAGCAAGTCCCTTTTGAGGCAGTCTCTTTGGCCCTTTTCTTTGCGAAGCCTCCCTTAGGCTTCATTGACTTCTTCTTCATCTTATTCTTCTTCTTAGAACTAGAAGAGTCCACCAGCATCACAGCCTTTCTGAGTGTTGAGCATATTGATCAGCTCTGGAATAGTGGTGGAAATATGGTTCATCCTATAGTTAAGAACAAAATGTGCATAACTATCGGTCAAACCACTGAGAATTAAGTCTATACTTAATTCATGGTCCATCACAAATCCTAAGTAGGCCAACCTCTCAATATAGCTATTCATCTTCAGAGTATATTGCACTGGAGATGTCCCCTCAATCATCTTGGAGCGAAAGAGTGACTTAGAGATCTCGAACCTTTCGAATTGTGTTTGGTCGTCAAAAAGCTCCCTAAGATGATAGACCATGGTGTTAGCATCCATAGCCTCATGCTGCTTCTGCAATTCTAATGACATAGTAGCAAGCATAATACAGCTTGCCATTTTACTATCATCGAGATGCTTCTTGTAAGCTTTTTGAACCTCTTCAAAAGCATCAGCTGCAGGGGAATTGGGAAGTGGCTCATCCAAGATATAGCCTATTGTTTTGGATTTGAGAACTATTCTCAGATTCCTAAGCCAGTCTAGGAAATTAGGTCCAGCCAACTTGTTTGCTTCCATTAAAGATCGTAAATTCACACTTGTAGACATGATGTTGATTCTAGCAACCTAGATATAAAAAGAGCATGTTAGAATGTACGTGAAAATGCATGATTATTAGGTCTTTAATAAAATGCATTATGACTCCCA
>CATIWF010037232.1:0-29558 GCA_949630135.1 Balakata baccata | reverse complement strand
TGTTGTGGTTTGCTACAACCCAACAAGGTGAGAAGTTGAAGAAAAATCAAGAAATTATAAAGGTATAAATTCTGAATTTTCTTTGATTAAATTAGTTTTAATTGGCACATGAAAATCCTTTAATTCGGGTTTTGAAAATTTTTATTTTCCGCTGCGTTATATGTATATGATACATGATCAAAACCCTTCAGGGCAATGATATGAAAAATTCAGATATGGTCCATAATGGGTTGGAACACTTGAGCATGAATTCAGTATGATTTTTAACACAACTGTTTTGAATGAGTTGGGCTTTTAGATCATCAAAATGGGCCACCAAAGAAACTGTGAATAAGTTTGGTGCCGAGGTGTAAGGAAGAAACCATTTTCTTGATCTGAGGCCCTGACTTTCAATAGATAGTTTAGGAAGCTAGCTGATAACATCAAACCCAATTAGAATATCCTTTTTGGATAAGGTGGAGCCTAAAACTTGAGTCTAAACATAACAGTTGGGTAGGAATTGAATTTTTATGGGCTTAATAGTGATGAGATCTGTGGAGAAATAATCTCCATCAACGGCCTTGAAAAGCTGAGTATGGGCTTTCCAGAAGTGGTCCGAAAAGAGTCTTGGGTTGGCTATGGTCCTGTAAGCCCCAGTATCAATGAAAGTAATGGCTTTGATGGGCTTATCATATTTGTTGGTAAAAAGTTGGACCGAGCATGAAGGAACGAGCTGTCTTTTGGATTTTTGGGAAAATGATATAAATTGGTCTGGTGGACCTGGCTCAATCTAGAGGCTTTCTTCTGTATCAGAATCACTATTTTCATTTTTAATTCCAATGAAAGAATTATGAGAAACTTCATCTTCTTCAGAAAATAGGGATTCGATATCTGCTTCTTCAAGATTCAGATCATAAGCATTATGGATTTGTTGTATAAGCTAGATTACTTGTTTAGGCCGATTTGGACATTATTTTGCAAAATGCCCTTTCTTTCCACACAGATAGCATCGATCAGTTTTCTTTTATCATTGCTGTCTTCTTTTAAAAAACTTAAATCTTTTCTTTTTCCTATGAGGAGAAGATGAAGACTGTTTGTGCTTCTTATAATGCACCTTCTTTTTGCAATATTTGCAATTACAATCTTTCTTGTCTATATATTTGATGTTGAGATCAGGCCGTTTGCACAAGTAATCCATATCCTTCTTGTTGCTCCAGAGAAGAGCTTCTTTTATTTGTTTTCTGGCTAAATATAATTCTTCAAGGACCATGAGCATTTTTTGATAAAGTTGAGCCAAAGTCAAATCTCTTAAAGCAACTCCATGCTTGCAAAGATATCGCAGAGTAGCATCTACCAATTCATCTGCAATAGAAGAAATAAATTGTTGCTTCATATTAACGTCTCTTGCTCCCAGCTGGTAGTATCTATCACAAATTCTTTAGTAATGGATGTCCAGGTCTTTTCTTTTTAAAGAACAACTTTTTACTTGGAAGAATTTCATCCTTACAGTTTCTGTATGATCAGCTAAACTTCCAACAAATTATGTTTCCACATAACATAGAGCCTGTACGAGAGATAGAAGTTGATGAAACTGTAGTTTATTATATTCAGGGAGTCTTAACCACCATTCTTTCAAACTGCCCACAAATCTGGTGGTGAATTCTTATAGAATTTCCTGAATAGAAGCTCCAGCCTGTTTCTTTGTTTCTAGCCATGCTAGCATCTCCAATAAGTGAGTTCTTCTTTTCTGATGAGGAACATCATTCATAGTAAATCACGAACCATTCACAGGCTTAGCTTTGTTTTCTTGGGGAGCAGAGACTATAGGACCTCCTGGATTTGTTGTTTCAACTTCATTTTTAGAAGACGGTTCTAAAAAGAAAGCTTCAGTGGGATCTGCAGCCATTGAAAATCTGGAAGAAGCAGGAGGGTTTGATCTGGAGGTCCTGCCATTTTTATCGAAGGAGCAGTAGTAACTGATTCAGCTGTACTGGTAGATGAGGAAATAGCTTCAGAAGAAGGTTCTGAAGATAATTCATCAGATTCAATGGTAGTATTAGAAGTTGTGTAAACATCTTCTGAGGCAGAACTTTCTATGTGAGTATTCGTATCTAATTCTTCTTCAGAAGGATCTTGGACCATACATTAGAAAGGATCTTGAGAATCCTGAGAAAATTGACTTAGAGGTTGTGATTCAGGTTCTTTTCCAGGTCTGTGAATAGGTGCGTTAGAAGTGGTTGTAGTTTGGGTGGTTTTTGGAGGAGCAGAAGTTGTCTACTTCTTTCTGATGTTCTTTGATCTTCTGAGCTGGGTGCGAAGCATATTTTGGAAATTTTCATATTGAAGGAGGATAGGGTCAACAACAGGATGAATGGGAAAAGCTGAAACGGTTGTTTCTGGTAGGGGTAAGGTACTGGTGAAGGCAAAAGGGTTGAATGGAGTTTTGACCTGGAGATCCTTCTCTACCTGAGAAAATTGTTGTTTAAGCCTTGTATCTCCTCCTACTTCTGCTGAAATTGTGGACTAGAAGTTTGATTTCTGATCATATTCATCAATTCATTATGAAGAGCCATGATCTGCCTCCGAAGTTTAAGCATAAACTCTTGTTGGAAGTTGAAGTGATTCATCATGGAAGATTCCACAAGATTTACTTTGGTTGAAACTTTATCCACCTTTGTTTCCAGTCTTTTCAAAGTGGAGTTTTGAGCCAAAGCATTTTTTGTTTGCCAATTTAGAACAGATTCTCCTACTGAAATTTCTCGAGACCTTCCTTGAGCATCTGGACTTGGAGATCTTATGTAAGGAGTTCTCTTGATGTTCTTTACTGGGTCTATCATACTTTCCTGGAGTGTAGGAAAATCATCTTCAGCTGGCTGAAACATACAAACAAGAGGAACTGGCATAGGTTGAGGAAGAGGATTTGCCTTAGGAATCCATTATGGCTCATTCTTCTCAACCCATTTTAGACCCTTATTGTAACATGCAAGAGGAGGAGCTGGAGCTGGGGGCTCTGGGAGCTGAAGAGGTTCTTGAGGATGATCATCCCAATCAGGATGTGAAAGTGTTGGCATCTTTGCTCTAAAAGAGGGTGGTTCAGAGTAATTGACTATGTAATCATATTTTCCACTAGGTTGCCCTAGTGAACCAACCGAGGGATCTTGATCATCAAACCTTCTTCTCATAATTCTATCAGAACCCGAATAGGGTTTCTTCTTCTTCTTTTGTTTCTTAGGAGAATCTTCATATTCTCCATAATAAGAATCATGTAGACAGTCTTCACATTGACAGTCTATGTCTAACACCTTATGCTCTCCTTGGTAGATAGAATAACAAGGTTTTCCATAGGCATCAAAAGCAGTAATTTGCAAGCCTTCTTCAATTTCTACAGGTTGGATCATGAACTGTGTCGTGAACATCGAAGAGCTAGAACTAGCTTCAGTGTTTTTGATAAACTTTGTTTCAACAGTTCCATCTGCTTTCTTTACAAAACAGGACTCCATGTTTTGAACTGGCTGTGATGTGCTATGGATCTTTTCATAGTTGGTTACCCAGGTTTCTAGTAACAGCTTAACCAATTCATTTCTGGGAATTTGCCTTAGAATATGTACACAGGTGGGTACATGCTGGGCATCTGCTACTATGAACAAGGCATCATTCGAAACAGGAGCTGAAAGATCTAGAGCATGATTTTGGACTCTGTAAATCAACTGGTAATGGAGAGTAGCAGCAGTAGCTAACATAACTTGTAGAGCACCAGTAATCTGAACTTGAACCTTTAGTGCTGAGAGCACATGAGGATCTTCAAAGTACAAATTGAAGTTTGGATAGAAAGTGAATAGAACTGTCCCAACATTTAGAGAGGTTTTTACAGTACCTATAACAACATGTTGGTACTGGTGTCTAGTAAGGCCAATCTAGCGAAGACTGGCAATCCCTTCCTTCCATAATAAGAAAGAGCAAGCCTAATTGCTCCAAACTGGAGATGAGAAAAGCCTTCTTTTTTCCACATAGGTAGAAATTCTGGAGGAATTTCCAAAGAGACGAACTGTTCTTCTCCTGTGGCTTTTATAACACAATGATCAAAAGAGGATGACTGAACATACTCCTTGATAGACTTGTTAGGCTTTTGGAGAAGGGATTTGTCGTGAGTTTTCCAGGTGATTTTTGCTCTATTGTAAGCATCATAAGGACTGAGAAAAGAAATCTCAGTAATGGGGGTTTTCTTTTCATCAAGGATGTGATGGAGTTCATAGATAAAATCTATTTTGCTGCCCAAGGTAGTTTTGAAAGAAGAAGAGGAAGGAGAAAGAGAGATCGGAGCAAAGATAGTATTGATAGAGTTTGTTTCCATGAGTAATGAATATTTCTTTGGTCGTCAATCTAAACATAACCATATACAATAATTCTCACCGTAATTCGAACGAGGCTTTGATTATTCTAATTCTATTTTGAGGTAATTATATTACCATGGCTCTGTTTGTTTCGTATAAAATATTTTCTAGAAAAATATTTTCTGTATTTTTCTACATTTGGTGCATCTAGGAAAATTAATCAATGGAAAATATTTTTCTGGTCAAAGGGAAAACTAAGTCATCTTTTAAGAAAATAACTTACTCTTTTGAGAATAGAAAGTTATTTTTCGGATATTGACATACTCACATAAATAAAACTTTTTATACTAAAACAAACTAAATATATACTAATTAATATATTAACTACTGAAAATCATTTCCAATGACCTCCGGCCACCACTGATGGCCGATTACCAGTGCCCGTCACAGAAATTTTTTTTTAAAAATTATTATTTTATGTAATTTTATTTTATAGATAGTTATAAATTAAAAATATCAATTTTTGAGATATTTTAAATATTTTAATAGCTTTTTATAAACACTGGAAAATAATTTCCTTAAAATTTTATGTGTACAACCAAACAAGAGAAAAGAAAATATTTTCCAAAAAAATATTTTCCTCAAAACAGATTATTTTCTACTAACAAACGGAGCCTAAATTTATATATATTCATATTTTTCCAACACATACAAAGCCTGATAATATTATTAATTGAAAATAAAAAATGTTAATATGGATGATGATATACTTCAGGTATAGCATTGGCCGATGAAATTTACACACAAAGCAAAAATTTAAGAAAATGAAAATCGCTTAAAAAGATGAAAAAAAAAAAGCACATAGAGCCAGGACTAGACGCCATACGGTAGAGTGTATCTTGACGTATTTTGATCGTAAATTATATTCTAGATCAGGGTTCACATTGCAATATGAACCAAGTTTTATATTGCAATATGGATTAAACACGTGTGAAAGTTACGGTAGCAATTTTGTAAATAAAATAAACTTACATTGATTCATTTATTAATATATGTTCATTAGTTTATTAGTAAAATATTGATTAGCTTATTGATAAATATTAATTTTATTTTAAAACAAAATCAATAGTTGTTTTATGCTTTTGTTTTACATTTTCAGGTGCTATTTGTGACGATTTTTTGTTTTTCCGATATGTTTTATTTCAATTTTTTTATTATGTTTTGAGTTTTTTTAAGAGAATTCAATGAATTTATACCTACAAATAAAAATACAAAAAAAAAATTTATTAAATCAGGTATACATAGAAATAAAATGAACTTGTATTAATATAAAAAATGAATCTTTATTAATAAACTAATAATTTTTTTTCAATAAATTAATGAACCTTTAGTTCATTTCATAATAAATCTTTTTAGTTTATTCGTAATAAATATTTTTATTAAACTAATAAATATTTACTTTACTTATAATGACTTTTTTTTAATGAAATAATGAACATTTTTTAATAAACAAATGAACTTTTAATTTATTCGTAATGAACCTTTTCAATTTATTGGCAATGAACCTTCTCAATAAACTAATGAAACTTTACTTTATTCGTAATGAATATTTTTTAATGATATGATGAACCTTTTTCAATAAACTAATGAACATTTAGTTTATTCGTAGTGAATATTTTCAGTTTATTCGTAATAAACTTTCTCAATAATTTAATAAATCTTTTTTAATAAATTAATAAATTTTTATTTAATGACAAATGATAAATATTTTTATAAATATTATTATGTGATTGATAACTGTATAAATTTGATTTATTTATAAAATAATCACTGTTTTTTATACGTGTGACGAAACGTATTGCATAATACTACGTGGATCGGATCAAGATATAACAATTGCATTTTGATTCGTTTTCCGTGGAATGTCGGTATTGGGCCGCTTTTTCGACAGTTCCTCTCGTAAATTCCTTGTACATATTTCTTCCCCTTTTATGTCCTTGGTCCGAAAAGGGGGGCTATATAAGACTTCGCTGCTTCTCAGTTCTCTCACACACCCCCTCTCTCTTACGTTCGTTCTTTGTGCCAACCATGTCTACCCGTTCCAGCTTCTTCTCTTCTCCCATATCAGGTTTTTCTTTTTTTTTTTTTTTTCTCTTATCCTCTATTTATTTTAATGCTGATAACTTTGAATTTGCATATTCAAGCCTTTTAAGGACAAGTTAATACCCTGTGTAAACTGTAAAGAATAGTCTGCTTCTAGTTTTCTTTTTGTTTCCTGTTTCTTGGTTTAAATTTTTTACATTTTTTAAATATTATTTCTCTTTAAATTTTAATAATACTCCCTTCATCTCCACATGCAAAATGAAAGTAGGAAAAGGACAAAGTAAATGAATTTTAAATTAATCTAACATATCGCGATTTATTATTATTATTATTTTTTTTTTTCTCTTTGAACTGCTACTATGTGATTATCAGACTAGAGATAGGAATTTTGTATCTGACAAGAAATGCTGGTTCTATATTTTTTTCTGCATTAGGAATTTTGGGATTTTTCAATAGTTTTGTGGATATGTGTCCTTCAGCGAAGATGAACTTCTAACATGATGTATTTGGTATTTACTGTTAGTGGTTAAAATTATGGAATCAATGTATCTAGGCTATTGAGATGCTGGCTTGGGCTTATATGAACCAAATTCATTACAATATTAGTTTTTTTTTTTTTTAATTTGAACTTATTTTACTAACTTCTTGTTTTCTGTGCCTAATATTCTCCAAAAGCACATCTGAGACATCCTAGATCACAATTAGTCACAGAAGGCAATACAGCAGTTCAGGTGTCTTAACTCTAATTTCCCATATTTTATTATCATTCCTTTTTATGTTTTTGTATTAGGAACCAGAGCAGATATTGTATTTAATGATTTTCTTTTTCCTTTCTTCCTTAAATTCACCAGTTTGATGGCACTAAAGAAAGAATTAAGACGATGTTTAAAAAAATTGAACTTTCTGTTTCTCCATATGATACTGCTTGGGTTGCAATGATTCCCTCTCCGGATTTGCTAGAAGCTCCTTGTTTTCCAGAGTGCGCAAAATGGATAGTTGATAATCAACTCACTGATGGCTCTTGGGGTCTTCCGTGTCGTGATCCCTTGTTAGTTAAGGATGCTCTATCGTCTACTTTAGCATGTGTTCTTGCATTGAAGCGATGGGGTATTGGTGAAAAACAAGTGAATAGAGGTATTATTCTCATTTATATTAAAAATATAACCACAAACAAATTTTGGGCAAATATTCTTTCTTCTGTTGCAGGTCTCCAGTTTATTGAGTTAAATTTAGCTTCATTAAATGATGAGAAGCAACACACACCAATTGGATTTGATATAATATTTCCTAGTATGCTCGAACATGCTAAACAATCGGCTTTGAACCTGCCTTTGGAATCAAAATATATAGATGAAATGCTCCGCAGGAGAGATTCTGATCTTAGAAGGTATATGTCTACCGATAAATCTCACAAATGTTTTGACTTTTATCTGTCTGTTCAGAAAGAAACTTTTGATAACAATGTATATCAAATTTTAGGATATTAGCATAGAAATGTATGTATGAAGTTATTTAAGCACATCTAAGCTTGAACAGAATTAGGTTGCTTAGGTATTTGTTTGGTCCAGCATATTGATGGTTTTTCAGTGATTAAAGCCTTTGTTCTTGATACTTGGGACTTAAAACTTCTTTGGAAACGAATAAATGTTACATGTTCTAAGTTTATGTTTAGGTTGACGAAACCTAAACGCCTCTCTCTCTCTCCCTCTAAATAAAAATCTCAGCCTACTTTTATGAAAGAAAAATGACCTAGTGCAAAATTTTTCAAAAATTAGTTCCAATCATTAAGTTAATTTTTTATTTTTTAATTTAAATTTATATTTGACTGCCAATTTTAATAGCTGGATGCATCTTTCTAAGATATATTTTGGTGTGAATTATAAAAATCTTTTATATTTTCTTAGAAGTGATTTCTGGTTCTGTGATATTGAGGTTCACACTTTTTCATCTAAGCAACTGTTTCAGGTAAACCATAATTTTCTATTGAACTGATAGTCCTTTTAGGCCTCAATAGTATTTCTTTATTGTAATTTTTAGTTAAATTCATATATAAGCTTTGATTTGAGTCATTATTAACCTAGGATGGATAGATAATAATACCATCAAAAGAAATATTTTTAAAAGCACTGTAACACATGGTGTGGTATATGTATACTGGTTGTTGCAGCAACACAGAGGGAAGGAAAGCTTACCTATCATATATTTCAGAAGGAATTGGAAAATTACAGGATTGGGATATGGTCATGCAATACCAAAGAAAGAATGGATCGCTTTTCAATTCACCATCCACCACTGCAGCTGCTTTTATTCATCTTCAGGATTCTGATTGTCTTCATTATCTGCAGTGTGTTTTACAAAAGTTTGGAAATGCAGGTCCATTCACAACTGTACATAGTACCATGTATGCTCTTATATCTCTCTGATTTTTACAGTACTGACTTTCGTCTGATCTTACAGTTCCCACTATTTATCCTTTTGATATGTATGTGCGGCTTAGTATGGTCGACACTCTTGAAATGTTGGGAATTGACCGGCATTTCCAGGAGGAAATAAAAATAATTATGGATGAAACATACAGGTAATGTTCCATATTCTTTTTTGCAACGCAAAAATCATTATGTTGTGGTCTGCATAAGTTAACTTTGTGAGAATTCAATTTAGCAATTACCACTGTTTTATGCAATTTATTTGTTAAAATTCTTTCTAGAATGGATCTGCTTGGTTTTATTTCAAACTGCATAGAAGCATAGGACATATGACCAGGTTTTTTTCGGTTTTTTTGTTGTTTTTTACAACATTAGGCTGTTACATTTCTTATTGGCAAAGCCTATAAATAAATAGGATTTTCTTTCAAAATTTACCATGGCTTCTTTAAATATTAAAAAGTTTGTGCAAAATAAAGACATGTTTTATGGATTTTTAGCTAATCTGTGATTTTTTATTAATAAAAACCATGAAATTTGCAAGAACAGATACTGGTTGCAGGGGAATGAAGAGATATTTTTAGATTGTGCCACCTGTGCAATGGCATTTCGATTGTTACGTGCTCATGGACACAATGTCTCTTCAGGTATCCTCATAGGCTAGGAGTACTGGTTTTTGGTTCTTCAATATAAGTTTATTAATCAGTAATAAAACTTTAATAAGTTTACATATGGTGCAGACATATTGAATCAATTAACAGAGGATAACTTCTTTAATTCACATGGAGGATATCTAAATGACAAAAGGGCTGCCTTAGAGTTATTTAGAGCTTCACAAATTGTTTACTCAGATGAATCATTTCCGGAAAAACAAAATTGGTGGACAAGTCATTTCTTGAAACAGAAATTAGACAGTGGTTTAAGCCATGGGGACAGGCTCAATGAACATGTTACTGAAGATGTAGTTTTTTCTGGCCTGTTGGCTATTATTGAACAGTCCATTTTATGTTTCAGTAGAATTCCTAACTTGGATTCCTTTCATTTTCAGGTGCATGATGCTCTCAATTTCGCATACTGTGCAGATTTGGAACGCTTAATTAATAGGAGGAGCATTGACCACTATAGCGTGGATGAAACAAGGATACTGAAAACCTCATACCGGTAATACTACATTAATTTTTTTTTCTTTCTCTCTTCATCCTTCTGTGTTCTTTCAGAATATTTTTAGAGAAATTTTCATTTTATTGAATATTTTTGTGTTGCTTATTTCATTTTCATTTTATTCCATATACTAGTTGTTCAAACCTTGCAAATGAACATTTTCTTAAACTGGCGGTAGAAGACTTCAACATCTGCCAATCAATACACAAAGAAGAACTTAAACATCTTGGCAGGTAGGTTTTCTTCACAGCTTTCTTGGATCATGATGTCATAGCTGAAGTTTTCTTGGATTTATGACATCAAGGTCAATTTTTGACATCTAATTATATTGAAATTTAATGAGAACATAATGAAGTGATAATGAAATTTAATATGAAGCCAACCAGCTCAACTGAAAGTTAGCTCTTTTTCGGTGTTGCCTTATATTATATTTCTTGTTCCTTTTCAAGATGGACTCTGCCTTTTCCTGTGGTTGGTTGCTATTGTTTACAACTTAATCTGATTCTCGCAGTAATCCTGACATTCACCAATAACCGTCATATAGAGATGCAGTCATATTTTGTGCCGAACTCTGAATATAACTGCTGTATTTTTGATGCAATATGTATGCACTTGATGTTAACAGATGGACTGTGGAGAAAAGATTGGACAAGCTAATGTTTGCCAGACAGAAACTGGATTATTGTTATTTTTCCTGTGCTGCTACTCTCTTTGCTCCTGAATTGTCTGATGCTCGCATATCATGGGCAAAAAATAGTGTTCTTACTACTGTTGTAGATGATTTCTTTGACGTTGGAGGTTCTGAAGAGGAACTGATAAACCTCATCCAATTGATTGAAAGGTATGTCCTTTTTCTCTTTTTTTTACAGGACCTGTTAGATAGATTTCTTTCGCCCACTAGAAGACATGACTTATAGAAACTGAAACACAGGTGGGAAGTAGATGGAAACACTCACTTCTTTTCTGAGCAAGTTGAGATCATATTTACAGCACTTCACAGTACCATTTGTGAGATTGGAGAAAAAGCATTCAGATATCAAGGACGTAGAGTGACAAGTGATGTTATCCAGATTGTGAGATCAAATCCCTTGCTTCATTTCATTTTGTCTCTATGATTAAGTACCTATTGGAAATTATAGCAAAATTGCTTTAAGTTTTTGTCAATAATAATCAATTCGTGCTCATATATATGCAACTAAGTTGTCGACTTTTAACAGGTTCATAATTTAATTAGAAAATCCATGAATTTTCTGTGACACGGGGGTTCATAGGATAACCTAAGGATAAAAGATGTGACTTCATTGGTATCATTTCCTAAACCATAGATAGGGTGATTTCTTTTTGCATTGCAGTGGTTGGATTTGCTGAAGTCAATGTTGACAGAGACACTCTGGTCGAACAGCAACGCAATGCCCACACTTGACGAATATATGACTAATGGATATATATCATTTGCTTTAGGACCGATTGTCCTTCCAGCTCTTTTTTTTGTTGGGCCTAAACTTACAGAGGAGGATGTTAGAAGCCCTGAATTACATGATTTATTCAAATGTATGAGTACCTGCGGACGTCTACTCAATGACTGGAGAAGCTTTAAGGTAATAATTCTTATCGATGGAACAAAAAAAGCAATATATTTCTGCAACCATGCATGCCAAATACAATTTTAAATGTTACTTGTTCATTGCTACATTGCAGAGAGAATCTGAAGAAGGGAAATTAAATGCTTTGTCATTGCATATGATACATGGAAATGGTGTTGTAACTGAAGAAGAGGCTGTCAGAAAAATGAAGGGTTCAATAGAATATCAAAGGAGACAACTGTTGAGACTAGTTTTGCAGGAAAAGGGTAGTAACATCCCTAGACCATGCAAGGATTTATTTTGGAAAATGATCAAAGTATTGCACATGTTTTACTCGAAGGATGATGGATTCACTTCAAATGAGATGATAAATACTGCAAATGCAGTACTTAATCAACCCATCTCTTTCCATCAATTGTAAGTAATGCAACATAATTTCTAAAATTTTCCAGCACAAACGTCCCCTTTTTTTGTGTGTGTGTGATTGCAATTGTTTCTCATGTATCAAATAAACAATTGCTAGTTTGAGTTATTAATCACTCAACTTGCCTTTTTTTTTCTTTTTTCAGAAGGAATTCAAGTTTCAGGGGGACTTCTGCGGAGGGAAAACAAATGCTGCAATATTTCATGTAAACTACGGCATCGGTGATGTTGAAAAGGATGCTTCTAAGAAAATAAGAAAGATGGAAAAATAGCTGAATGTTTCATGAATTATAGGGACAAAATATTTATAAAGATAGAATATCAAGTCAATATTTAATTTATATAAAAACTGTTGGAATATTATTTGGGGGCATGTATTGATCTTATTTTATATTTATCAGTCGATCCTAAAATCAAACAGCAGCACTGTAAGATTAATCTTGGGGCAATTGAGCCTCAATGTTCAATTTCATAATAAATTAATACAATTCCATCTTAAAAGAATGGTATGGAAGTTATTGCCAATATTTAATATATTTGTTTTATTATATTGTACTAATATATTATTTTGTTAGAAAGATATCAAATTATAGTGAAATGATAGACATTTACTATTTATTTTTTGAATTTTAATATATTATACTGGTACACTGCATATTTGATTTATTATACTAGCACTTCTAAAATTTGAGCTTTTATATTAGTATTTTTGAGCAAAAGATGATTTTTTTTTTTATAATTAACAATAAATACTTTAAAGTTTAAAATAATGATTACATAGTCCCATGAAGATAAAACAAATACAGTCAATCATATAAATTTTAAACCTTAAGGAGATATAATACAAAATATCAAACTTTAAGAAATAAATAATAATTTTTCAAATAAATAAATTAAACACTAATAATGATATGTTTTATTTCTTGAATGGAACTTCTAGCTGGGAAATCAAATCTAATGGAAAAATTTTTTGAGGCTATGTTTAGATTGAGAAATGTTGAATAATTCATTAATTTATGTTAAATTTATTATTTGATTACTTAATAAAAATCAAAATCTATGGATTTTGGAAAATTACTAATCAACTAAAATCTTTCATTTTTAAACGAAGGTAAAAAAATCCAAAAGACTTTAAACAATGAAAGATTGTTACTAGATTTTTTTATTATAAGATTATCTCTAATAAATTAATAATATTCTAAAATTATTCTTAATCATAAAAAAAGCAAAATTTGTAAGTATATATATACTTAATTAATAATAAATTATCAATATTTAATAAAGAGTAAAATTGAAAATTAATTGTTAAATTTATGGATTGTGGTCATTGAATTAAACATAAGTATAATAGTAATTACATCATCAATTTATATATTTTATTGTCAAACTAAACAATGAAATTCTTAAAATTCAATGGATTTATGCAAACCATTGATTTTAAAATCTCATGGTGCCTATGGTCTTTCCAAGCATTTCAAAAAGCTATACCACATGTTTTCCAAGCATATTTATAAGTCTTTGCCTCACAAAAAGCGAGAAAGAAAAGCACCAATTATTCATATTAAATAAATAAATAAATAAATAAAATACGTGAAATAAAATAAGAGTTCTTCGGTTTAAATTTTATTTTGTAAATTTTATCTATTTGATGAAGCTCGAGTTAGTTATAAGCAAATTTCATATAAATGGATTAATTAGAAGTTTCAAATGAATTTTTATTCAAACCAAAATACAAATGGAAACCAACAATATTAAATATCACATGAGTTAAAAACAATTTTCATTTTAAAAAGTCAAAAAATTAAATAGAAACTTTTTTATTATAAAGCAATTAAATAAGAGTGTGGAAGATAATTTACACTTTGATTGTAGTGAAAAAAAAATAGAAGTGAGATTATATTTTTTAAGACAGATAAAAAAGAAAAATAGTTTTTTTTTGAAATAGGAGTATATTTCACTCTTTTTTATTTTTCTTTGAAGAGACAATGTATTAATTAGAAGATAAATTACACTGAGTCAATACAGAGCCTAACAATGGGCAACAATCTAACCAAGAGGTTGGTTCCTATAAGACATAGATAGCTATAGCAGTTGCACATGTGCAGCAAGATTACAATTCTTTACTAATAAAGCGAAAAAAAAAAAACAGTCATCCTCACTTGATCCCTTATCAAATTATAATTTTTCACAATAGTAATGATTAGAAGGAAGGAAAAAACATGGGTTTGAGAAGCCCTTAACCACATTTAAACAATCAAATATAGCCCAACTTCATTGCCAAATTCAAGCCCTCTTCAAGGCTAATGTTTCAGCATGAAAGATAGAAGTATCCCCAACAATCTTCTTATTTCATTCTTTACCTAAATTTAGAGAGTTTTGTGACTTTCTATATCCTTCCTATCTTCCTTTTTATTTATTTCACTTCATAAATTTTACATTATCTTTCATCAAATTTAAGAGCCACTAAAAGTGTATAAGTAATATTTTATTATTTTTTTTTATTTTTTTCTCTTACTCTCTCTCCCTCTTTTTATTTTCTTTCTAGATAGTTTTATTAATAAAAAATAAAAATAAGAAGTGAGATAAAAAGTATTGTTGAAATACACACAATTTTCAAAACAAACTAAAATAGTAAATATAATAGGGAGTGAGATAGAGAACATTATTGGAAATACTCTAAGAGTGTCCACTTTAACGCCATAAAAGTATTGTCAACAACCAAAATAACAATACATGCTCCACCAGCATTGAAACTATAACAAAAGGATACATTAACGAAGACTTTAAATTTATATTTAAAGCTGGTAGGCAAGAGCTGTTACCACTCCTACAACCATTAATCACAGTGGTTTATCATCTTTTTGGAAACTAAGGAGGTAGTACAAGTACAGATTTGGACTCGAGCATCATGAGATTTTCGCCATGAAATATGCAATATTTCTATCATTCCAATGAGACTAGCAAAGAATAATTAAGTCTTCAATCCCCTTAATGCCCTTCAAAGTCTTGGTTCTTTGTAACAAATCCTACAAGTTATTAATCTGATTATTATCTCTAAGGCATAGAAAATAAGCTTATAGCCGAAACTTATCAGGTAAGGGGCATAACCATAAGGCTTAGTTTTTAACATACTAGGTGCTTAAAGAAGGTGTTTTCACAACTAGGAACCATAGGTTGGCATAACCCAAATGAAATAGGTCTCCACCGATTTAAAAAATGGTAGAAAACCATGAAAAAGAATTCAGAAAATGAAAGAGAATTCATTACCGTTTTTCTTGACCAAAGGATTGTGGATCTTAGGTAATTTGGGTTCTTCCTTCCTCTCTTCCCAAGAAAACAACCCCTTATAAGCTCTAAAATTCCTTCTCAGAAAATTTTATTAGGTTTTTCTCTTAGTGCACGATAGGCATTCTGCTATCATACGCTGTTTCCCTTAATGAAGAAGAAAAACCATCGGAAAGTTGCAATTTCTTCACCGATTCTAGTTGCTGGTGATGGAATCGCAAGTGCTAATCGTTTTGACTCTTTGGGTTTGGCAGATGGTGTTCAAGATTCTGTAGATGATGTTGCGATACCTTCTTACTATCCTACAAGTGCGAGCCAGATCGAGGTGGAGCTGGTTGGGGTTTCAGCTTCTTATCCTCAAGCCGTTGAAATCCATGCCTCCAGTGAGCCATCGAAAACAGTTTAGGCTGATCTATTTAAAAAGAATCGAGTGAAATCAGCTACATGTGGTCTTCGATATGTAGCTCTTTCAATACACAATGGGTCCAAAATTGCAAAGTTGAATACGACAGAAGTATCTGGAGAGGCTAATCGATGGAAATGTGCTTTGATTGGGGTGTTTATGAAAGGGAACCAAGATTTAAAAAGCTTAAGAGCTTTATCATGAATCGCTGGAAGTAATTAGGGTTGGTGGAGGTTCTTATGGTCAAGGTTAACCTCTTTGTGTTTGTCTTCAACACTGAACAAGGGAAACAAATGGCTCTTGAGGACTGCCCACTCACTTTTGATCATCATCCCCTGATTCTTAAAGAATGGTCTGAGAGATTGGATTTCAATCTTGATACCCTTCATTTTGTACCCATATGTGTCAAATTCCCTATTCTTCCATGGGAGTTTTGGGGTTCCGATAGTTTGAGTGCCATTGCTAGTGTTATTGGCAAGCCTCTGTTCTCGGATCAATGTACCTCTCAGCGGTCTCGGCTAGCTTATGCTTGTGTCCTTATTGAAATTGATATTAGTTCTGCCCTTCCTAAGCATATTACTTTAGACGATGGCAGTGGTGGATTGCTCAATCAAGTTGTGGAGTATGAATTGAAGCCTCTTGTTTGTGGCAAATGTAAACAAATTATGCATTCACAAATGGTTTGTCCATCTCAATTCAAGCAGGAATGGAAAGCTAGGAACAACGAGGGGGACCAAGCTACCAAAGAGGATTCTATGGGGGGTTTTGGAGAGGTTGGACCTGGTTTCAAATGCTAACAAAGAAAATGTGCCACCTGAGGGTTTTCAAATGGTCACTTGCAATAAAAAGCTTTTGGACAAATCGACTATCAGTACTCAATAGAATTCTTTTAATAATGGGTTTGTGGTGTAGGGGAAGAAGATTTTGGCTTTAACTCAGTTGGTTACTGCTAGTTCATCTGTTACTTTTAGGGCTCCTAAAAGTTCATCTAAGCCCCTAGGTAAGGTTAAATGATTGTCTCGTGGAATATTAGGAGTCTGAATGATCCCACTAAGCAACAAGCAGTTTGGATTTGCTTTTATCACGAAATGTCTCGGTTGCTGGTGTAACGCCGAAATAGGTTCTAGAAATTTATATGGTATACGGAGGGTATTTTGATAATTTATGAGAAAAGAGTTAAATAGAAATTATATTGGGTAAAACTAGAATTAAATGAAAGATGGAGAGTAAAGAGAAAAGAAATAAAGTTAATTCATAAAAAGAAATTGAATAATATTAAATATTATTATAAAATTATGTAAAGGAAAAAAAAAAAAGAAGAAAATGCCGTCAGTGACATGCGTATGGGTATGGAAAGGGAATATTTTTTTTCTTTATTTTCTTTTGACACTAAGATATATTAAATACCCTAGTAACTTCACCCTAGCCTCCAAAGCACATATTTCTTTCTCTTTTCCCTTCTTCCTCTTCTGCCGCGTAAGAGTCTCTTGCTGTCAGACTTCCATTTTTTTCAGTCCCGAGACTTATTATGGTTCTGCCATTGTTGAGTATCAGAATAGTTCCTTCATTCTAGCAGTAAGTAATTTTCCATTAAGCTAACTAATTTATTTGTTTGGATTATAGGGTCTGATAATAGTAGATTAAAATTTAGGAATTCTCCAAATAAACTTTAATCAATGGCATTATTCTCATATTAGGCAACGATAATACTAATGGAGAGGACCACCAGACCATAGGAGAGCATTAGGACTGTGTTAAGGCTCCATAAAAAGGTATGTGTATGTACTCATATTTATAAGCTATTGTTTATTCAGTGTGGATTAGTTAGAAAATGTGATTTTATTAGAGGAAATTGTCTTGTATATGTGTTCATAGGAAATTTAGAGATTTATGTTAATTGGAAATTTTGGGTATGATTAATTGTGTTGAATGTGACTAAATTGGAGACTGAAATTATTTAATAATACTGGACAATTTTTTTTTTCTGTCTATGTATAGTGGAATTGTTGGTGATAAATTAAAAAAAAAAGATTATAAGAAATTGAGACTGGGAGTAAAAGGACCAAAATGGATATTTAGAGGATCAAAAGGAAGTTTGACAGTTTTGGCCGATCAAGCACTGTTTACCATTAAAGTAGTATTGATTTGTTGTAATATTTTTTTTATTGGAACTTGATAAAGTATGAATTTATAGTATTTGATTAATTAACTTGTCATTAAGTAACTAATTAGTATTATTAGTTTTTTTAATTTATTTATTTTATTCCAACTTGCTTTCTCTTTTTGACAACTAACCGGAATTATTTAAAATTCCCAATTCAATTACATTCTTAAATAAAGAATAATATAATTTTGTCACATTTAAGAATATTATGAGCATGTCATATGTTAGTGGATATAATTAGGAAATTTTTATAAGATAAACAATTACCTATAGGTACAAGTTATATATCTTATGAGGCTGTAAATTTTATAAAAATTTTGACATGTAATTGATTATATAATTTTTGATACATATGTCATGATATGAATCCTCCATTAAAAAAAAGGGGCTAAGAAAAAAAACTATAAACTTCAAACATGATAATATGACAATTATAAATTTATTTACCATTCACCCCCGACTTGTTTTGTAGATTACATGAATTTTCGATGTCTTCTTGACCAAATATGAAATTTTTTAACTAAATTAATATTTATGGTATAAATATGAATAAAGGTATGCCGAATATGTTTTGATGGAATTTGAGGCATATATTAGATTAAATGAATTTTATGGTCCATTTATACGTAGAGATAAATAAATGAATGTGAATTAAATTTTTGGATCGACTTATGGGATTCATACGTGCGAAAGGATAATAATTATACATGATAAAGAGAATTTGTTACAAGTGCCATGTTATATATGAATATGAGTATTATGTTTCTAATGAGAATACGAAATGACTAAAATGTCCTTTACTCGTACTTAGACTAGTTATAGGATAGATGACATACCATTAAGGGTTCTTTATGGTACCATAGAATTTCCCATGCGTTATTATTATGATGAGGTGGCCCAACCTCTTAAGAGCACCCTTGTCCACCTTTTGCTAGCAATTTCTGCTTCTTTAGTCAAGTTGGCCCAAGTTCTAGAGAGCGCACTTGACATAAACATAGACATAGTTTATTCAAAAAATATCAGTAGGTGAATAGGATGGCCCAAATTCTGAGATCGCTCCTATTCACGACCTGTATCCAATAGTTTAGGAATTGAGTAATTAGGCAAGTTAATCTAAATTGAGATTTTGAGATGTTTAAAATTGTAGTTATGACTTCTGCTTTCTAGGTATGCTTCCTTCTTTCTAATAAGATTGTTAACATAACTATGTGATATTGGAATGATTGAGATTAGGAAATTGAATTGTCAGTTGATAACATGAATGCTATGAATTGTATGATTGTATGTCAGAATTTATATGATTATATCTACTAATAAGCTTTCAGTAGCTTAATGTGTGAGTTTTCTACATGCAATTTGGAGCCACTAAGTAGTAGAATTAACAAGAAGAGAATACGAGACTGTCAAAAAAGTTAGAGTTTATTCATGCATTTTATATTTATTATGTTTCATTCATTTGGGTGGTTAGACAGTTATTTTAATAAATATATTTTGGAATTATTATTTATTTAATGAGATTTTAATAAGGACATAATAAGTGGGCAAGATGTAGCCCAGGATTGGAAATTAGTTATTTTATTGTTTGGATTTAATTCAATATATAGTTTGGATTTTTTTTTTATGTAAGGATGTTATATATAGGCAGGTTTTGGCCCAAGAATCTAGTAACTGGTTATTTTAATTATTGATTGAACTGGTATTCAATTTTATGACTCAGATATATGATATGATATATAAGTTTATTATGACTAAGTTAAATGAGATAGAAAAAAATTTTAATTCGGATGTAAAATAATAAGGTTTAACATGACATAGTTAGGTACCATCCTCCCACATAGTAGATTTAAATATGCTATGTGGGAGGGTGTTACAGCTGGTATCCTTAAAACTCGGGTTAGACTAGCTAATTCTGAAAAGGTGTGAAAAGGCTTGCATTTGCATAATTGGTCTTTGGTTCATAATGGTGACTTACAACTGCTTGGTCGAATATGGGTGCTTGTTAATGATGCTACTGCTTGTGGTATTGAAGAAACACCCTTAGTTTATTCATTGTCAGATTAAGATGTTGCATTGTGTATTCTACTGGACTATTGTCTATGGGGCTAATACCATTGAGGAATGTTATGATTTGTGGAGTAGCCTTAATGCTATTAGTTCAAGTTGTTCTATTGGATCTTGGTTAGTTCAAAGGGATTTTAATACTGTTCTCTCTGATAGAAATCGTCTAGGAGTACCTCTTGATGCTAACCACATATTTGAGATGGGTGATTGTATTCAACATGCTGCTTTAATGGAACTAAGAACTTTAGGTTGCTACTTTACTTGGAATAATAACTAGGTTGGCGATGATAGGATTTGGAGGAAAATTGATCCGCATTATTTAATCACACTTGGTGGGATCAGTTTAATTCCTCTTTTGCTGAGGCCTTCCCTCTTGCTTTATAGGACCATAGTCCTATTTGTATGAGTTTGGGAATTCAAGTAATAATAGGAAATCTATGTTCAAATTCTACCATGCTTGGACTTCTCATAGTGATTATATTGCCCTGGTTCAAGACGGATGGATTTCAAACATTGTTGGTTCTAGCATGCTTAGGGTGGTATCAAAGTTGAAGATTCTTATAAAGCTGCTGCATAAATTCAACAACAACCACTTTTACAATATTTCCTTTTGTGTTGGTCAGTGCAGAGATATGGTGGCAGCCCTTTAGTTAAATCTTCAACATGACCTATGAATACTGCTTTACTTGAGGAAGAAAGGGCCATGGTCCAACATTTAAGGAAAATCATGAGGCAACAAGAAAGCATTTTACATCAGAAAGCTAGAGCATTTTAGTTGCAACTTAGTGATTCAAACTCAAAGTTCTTTTATAACTCCATCAAGCAAAGAAGTTGTAGAAATGCTATCAATCGTATTCGCAATGCTGATGGTATTGTTATTACTGACCCTGCTGGCATCAAAGATGAACTGTTACAGTTTCATAAAATTCTTCTTGGGGTTTTAGTTGTGAGACAATAACATATTGATCTTTCTATTATTTCTAATAGTCATATGGTGCATGAAGAAGACCTTACTATGCTGATGGCTCTTATTTCTGAGGAAGAAATTCAGACAACATTGTTCTCTATTGGCTCGAAGAAAGCCCTTGGGCCTGATGGATTTGGCAGCTCTTTCTTCAAAGCTAGCTGGTCTACAATAAAGTATGATATTATACAAGTTATTCAAAATTTCTTTAGCAATGGCAAACTTCTAAAGTAGGTCGACGATACAGTATTAACTATCTTTCCAAAAACACCCAATGCTAAATATCTTGGGGATTTTAGACCTATAGCTTCCTGTAAAACTCTGTATAAATGCATCACAAAAATTTTTACTTCTAGATTGGGACCAATTTTGCAGTATCTTATCTCCCCTTATTAATCGGCTTTATACCTAGGAGAAACAACTCGGATAACATCATGATGGCTCAAGAATTGGTTAGAAATTACCAGCTCCATAAGGGCAAACCAAAATGTGCTGTTAAAGTTGATCGTAAGAAAGCTTTATGATTTGGTGTCCTGGGATTTTCAAGAGGAGGTTCTATGAGCTTTGGGCTTTCCTTTTGGTTTTGTGTACATAATTATGACTTGTGTGCGAACACATCATTACTCTATCATGATTAACAGTGAAGCCCATGGTTATTTTGCTGGAGGCAAAGGTTTAAGATAAGGGGACCCAATGTTACCATTGCTTTTTGTTATCTACATGGAATACCTATCTGGAGCTTTGAAAACTATGAATTATGATTAGTTTGAATTTCACCAAAGATGCAAAAAATTGAAACTCAATCATCTCATGTTCACTGATGACTTGCTTTTTTTAGCGCTAGGCCCATAACTGCAGTTTGGCAGTTTCATGCTATCCTAGAGAGCTTTAAAGTTGTTTTTGGTCTCCAAGTGAATCCAACCAAAAGTTCAATCTATTTTAGTGCTATGGATGAGGTGAGTAAATCTAATATACTTTCTTTCATGGGTTATAGGGAGGGTTATTTGCCTGTTAGATATCTGGGGCTCCCTTAATTGTCCACTAGTTTGTCTAAATCTGATTGTGCGAGCCTAATCTCTAAAATTAACTCTAGAATTAATTCCTTGTCGCATAAGTCACACTCCTATGCTAGTCGGCTCCAGTTCCTTAACATTATATTGGGGAGTATGCTTTTTTTTTTGGGCAACTATTATGCTCCTTTCCAAGGGAGTGCTAAATGACATAGACCGCATTTGTAGAAGATTTTTATGGTTTGGCCAATCTAATAGTAATTGTTCTAATTTGGTTGCTTGGACTAATGTGTGTAAAAAGAAATGTGAATGTGGTTTGGGTGTGAAGGATATTAAGATATGGAACAGAGTCGCTTTGTGTAAGCATATATGGTTCTTATTGTAGAATAGACCCTCTATTTAGGCATCTTGGGTGATTTATAATCTTCTTAATAGACTTACTTTTTGGGGGATCACCAAACAATACAATTCCAGTTGGGCATGGAGGAGTCTACTGAAGGGTTTTGAGTATGTATCATATACATATTATGCAGTGGAATTTAAAGTTTTTCAAAATCCGAAACAAAAGAACCGGCTTGTGCCAATTAAAACTAATTGAACAAATGAAAATTCAGAAATTATGCCTTTATAATTTCTTTATTTTTTTTCAATTCTCACATTGTTGGGTTGTAGCAAACCACAATAATCTAATATTAGATTGTCTCTAACAATATCCACGGGAATAAGAGAGAATGAAATCATTAGGGAAATGGCTTAAACACACCTCAAAGTACTACCAATGATGTATGTTCCTTTGAGAGAAAAATTAAACTCTTTAATTTTTTTTTTATCTCCAAAAATTTTTTTCTCTCCCAAAAATTTTTCTTTATCTATTTTCTGTCTTTAGGGATTTTTTAGATATAAAAGAATATCAGTTTCATAGAACTAAAATTAAAAGAGGAGAAAATGATGAGTTATAGGAATTATGGCCATTAAGGCCAATAAAAATGGAATTTGCGAGCTGCTGTGGGCGCTTGCCAGTAGGCCCGCACTGGCCTGTCAACCCCCTTTCCCCCGAGCGATTTTTTGAATCGACTTGAAATAATTCTCTCATATTTTTGGATCCCATCCAAAGCCATTTTACTCATTTTTCACATCTCTAAAGCATGTGACTCATTATGTTCTTGGTTATATTGGCCACTTAAATTATCAATTAATTTAAGCAAGTTATGAGCGATATCTAGCAACACATCATGACCCCCAATTAACCAGAAAGTCAGTGGTTTGACTACAAACATTTATATAGATAATTTATGTACAATTTATCCTTTCACCATTATATACCCCACTCTCTTTAGAGTATGGACAATGTGTTAACTCCCGCTAGACTGACTATATCACACCCAGTCCAAGTGATGTTAGATATTGTCCTTAGGACTCATTATTCAATTAGACATATCACTGAAGACCATCTTCAGGACGTTTCCACTCTGGCTAGAGATTCCCGAGTAATGATCCCGATAAAAAGTTGTTGGTATACTTTCCCTCTATCAGGAGCGGTGAATCCTCTGTTGGCTATCCAATTACCTTCGAATAATGAGGCAACAAGGAATGTAGTCAAAGCACAGAATCAATATCTAAGGTATCCTTGAGTACCTCAAGTTTAAGGATATTTGCTCTATTGCTATTGTAACACTCTATATCCGTAATATATATCGTGTAATGGGCGTTACAAGTCGGTTCTTAACTATATTAAATGTTATTTCTCATCCTTAATGACATATTAAACAAATTGGTGTAAATTTTTTTTCTTTATATATATACACTGATATGTCTATAATTATTTTATTTTACTATTTAGTTATTAAAATTTTTGGCAGCATGACGGCTGCATTGTGAATCTTATCTTCCTGCAAATTTGAAAATAACACTGTCATTATACTGTACAATACTTCAACAACATCTAATAACTACAATTCCAAACCATCACACATTCATAACACGTGCATATAGATGTTATTCATAATATAGATAGTATCAATACATCACACATTCATCCATACTGTCTACAATATCATATATACATATATACACTGTTTGATACAATTTTATCTATTACAAAACTATATATATATATATATACATGTCTCTAGTACAAAGTCCAAAATACTATTAAATTATCTTGATCCTTAACCCTGTAGTCGTATGCTTGCTATGCTTACTCCAACTTCTATGCACCTCAATTTGTACTACCTAAACCTACACACAACAATAACTACGCGCTAAGCGGTCTACGCCTAGTGGTGTATACAATTATAATATTTTCCATCTAAAGACATACGTACTATGCATGCACATTTATCTCACACAATCAATTCATAATATTTTATTTTTATTATTGTCACTTATTAATTGTCATTTCACATCTATTATTATTATTATTATTATTATTATTATTATTCCATAACACATTTTTACACATAGTTACTTATTATGGCATCTATTTACTTGCACAACCCTTTACATATATTTTTTTAATTTTTAATTTTTAATTCATCATAAATCCCTTTTTATTTTCATTTCCTAACAAAATTACTATTTGGTCCTCTACTTTATTTCTTATCCCAAATTTAACCTTCTAAGCTCTTTAATTTACAATTTTACCACTAATTTCATCTTTTATCTTAATTTAACCTCTTTTTTTTTATTCTATTTCTTGAATAATTACCATTTGCTTTTTTTTTTTAAATCTTTACATAATTACCGTTTTACTCTTGTATTCGTACTATCTTTACTTATTCTTTATTTTGCCCCTATTAGTATCCAATAGAAATTTTCAAACCGGATACGCGGAACGTGGACCCAAGAGGTTCGAAAATATAATAAGTTGATCACAGAACTGTGAATATGATAACATGAAAATATGGTTATAGACCGTTATTGGCCTGCACATGTGAGTTGTCATGACTAGTACCACGATAAGATATCCCTATGGCTAGCCAATTATATCATGTACTTTTGATTTAACTACCGGTATACTAAGGGCAAAACTATTTTTTTTTTTTTTACTTTTTTTCTTACTTATACTCTTAAATAGCTTTATTTCTTATTCATAAATATAATTCTATTTCTTATTCCATATAACATAATTAAACAAATATACATTATATTTTATTTCTTATTTATACTTACATATTCAAAATTATCATATAACTTTTATATCTCCACTTCTTATTTATTACTCCATAATTCTTATTAATAATTAGCAATTTTTTTCATGCATATCATTATTAATAATTATTAAAACATGTATTTAGAATTTATACAATCTTGTATATAATACCTATTTAAGCCATAATATAACTAATTAATCCCCAAAAATTCTCACTAAATTCCCACTAACCTTATTTTATTTAAATTTTATTTTTATCAAATCATTCATTCCAAACATTATAATTTAAACTAAATTTCATGTTTCTATACTAAATTTCCATGAATTCATAATTTTTTTTTTCATGCACACATGCATACATACACATGAAACACCATCAAAATAAATGGAAAACAATAGAATTTGTATCTATAAACCTTATTTCTCTTTTTCTTTCCCCTTTTCCTTATCTTTACTTGCTCCCTTTTTGTCACCTTCATCTAGCAAAATTCTATGCATAAGTTTTCTCTCAATTTTTTCCTTTCAATAATCCAGAATTTGCATGAATTATAAATCTCCACCTTAAAATCTACCTAAAACTCAATTAAATTCACTAACTTTACTTGGATTTTTACTCTAAATTCTTCATTCACACTTCTATCAACTTCTTCACCAAAATTTGAGTACTTGAGCTTGCTAAAGATGAATTTAGGGCCTTAGAATAATTAGTGAGATGAAATTTTGGTGGAATTTTGGAGAGAAATTTGAAGTGGAAAATGGGAGAGAGGGTTTTGGCCGAGAGAGGAGTGGTGATGGTGGTGGAGGGTTCTTAAAAATTATGATATTTTGTCCCTTTTATACCCATCCAAATGGGCCAAGCTAGGTCCAACCCAAAATAGGCCAATTATCCAATTTTTCTAACATTTTTAAGCTCAATTATTTTCCTTCTATTTTTCTTCCACAATTTCTCATAAAAATGTGTCCATAATTCTTAAAAACTATTCGTTAGGGTACACAAAAATTTTCGGGTCAAAATGACGTAGTTTTCTGGTTTGGAAAATTTTACTAGTATGAAAACTTATTTTTCTGAGTCACCCAAAAATAAACTTTTCCCCACTGAAAAATCTCCCATAATATTTAGAGTGAGTCTATATGTTCGGATAATTTTTCAGAGGTTTCTAGCATTTTTTTCAGGCTTAGTCGAAGTTCAGTCAAACTAGGTTACTATTCAAACTGAACCGTATCTTACTTTATTTTTGACTTTTAAAGGCTCATTTAAATTCAATTTCACCTCAAATTACATCCTTGGACTTTTCATGAATTGTATTTTCCGATGGTCAAGTAAAATATTTTCCCTCTCGAGTGGTACTATTCATCCCAGGCGACACTATTCATGCATAGAAAAGTACTATTTACGATTACCGAGTTTTTGGGGTATTACAGCTATGATGAAACTATCATTGACATTTGAATAGATAATCCATATGATCATCTCATAGCAGGTCATCCAATGTACTTGACTACTCTTAGCAAGCATTCACATGTTAACTTTGAACATCTCATGTTCACAGCTTATGAAATCTATTGTTTGATCCAATCAAGGAATATAACATGTGCTAGTCTATGCGGATTAATAATGTCTCATCTCATTAATCCTATGACTAGGAATAATTTAGATACTAACATAATTACACATGACAAAAATCTCATTATCATGATCTCATCATGATTTCTTCGTGCTATGTTATGCATCAAAGACTTCATTAATTGATTTAAGATCATCATCAATTCATATATCAAATGAATACCAAATTAATGAAAATGTCTTTTAGTAATTAAATAAATATGTACAATAAGTGCTAAAGGTGATTGCCTTTAGAGCACTTCTCTAACACCTATTTCATATTAGGAAGGATATTAAACCTTTCTTGTCCTATAAAGTGGGGAATGACTCTTCTTTCTCCTTTTAGTTTGATCCTTGGCTTGATGGGATTTCACTTCATGATAAGTATAGTACCATGTCTTTCACTGATGCAAATGTTCCCGGTCAGGACATTACTGGTTTGACTTTGGTCTTTTTGACTTTCAGATGACGTGGCACACTTTGGTGGAGTCTCCTCTTCAACAGTCATGTCCTTTTGAATTTCTCAATCAGACTATCACATGTTCCGATCTGGAAATTGTATTTCCCCATCGGGACATGACCTGTCCCGATCTACTTTTGCTTTTGGAACTTTGGAAGATTAGCAGACAATATTTTCTGGTCTGGACATGGATTTCCCAGTCTGTAATGTAATGCCCACAAAAAAGGCCTAGTTGTAATATATAAATAGATGACATATGTGCTTTAAAATGTGAATTATGTGCATAGTTAATATTGCTGAGCATGCTTAATTGTTAAGTAATAGGATATTATATAAAATGAAGCATGAAATGGCATGATCGAATGTTAGAAAGGTTAATTAGAGTGTTTGAATATGTATAATTATGGTTATGAATAAGAAAATGGAAAATTTGTTAAAAGGGGTACAATGCATATATAAAGCTTGAGTTGTGAGCTTGGTTGTGATCCATTTTGGGGGGATGATTTGAGTTATGATAACTTGTTTGTATTTGTGTTCAATGACCATAAATGATTTCTATATATGTTTAGGAAGTGTTTAGAAGTGGAATTTCGACAAAATTCGATCATGGGGACAAGTTATGCCCTTTAACCACCAGCTTCACCACCATATTGAAAACTATCATAACCATTAAAAAAATTATTCATGACTGTGAATATTGATATTCATCACCGTGAAGGGTTTGTTTATGGCCGTGAAGGTCGTATTTTGGGTTTTTTTTGGGTAGAATAGTTCTCTGCCAAGATAAAAAGTGTCATGACCTTGAACATGGCCATAAAGGGGACTGTTATAAATAGTCAAAGCTCCGCTTATTTCATTTAAACCCAATTCAAAACACCCCAAAACCCTAGCAAAGCCCTAAATCCTTAGAAAACTCATCCCTTACATTATTAAAAGCATGCAATAATAATTTGATGAGACTAAATTAAACCAAATCGCTCGTTAAATAAACAATTATGTCTTACGCCTTCCATTAATGTGGGAAGAACCAAAGTTCTTCTAGAGTTAGAGTTGTTGAGTTGCCTTAAGCTCACTCTATAAGAATATGTTCAAACCATTGAAGTTAGATTTCATGATTAATGGGTTGGACTTAACCAATATCATTGATTTGTTATATTTGCGCCAAGGTCAATGAGTATTGGAGGCGAAATTGGGTAAGTGTACATGAGATGTGTAACACCCAACTATATAATTAAGGAATATAACTCAACTATATAGAAAAGTACTATAATATTTAAAGGTAAAACATATATTTTCGTTCTTTTAAAAAAAATTTACTTTTGCACCATGGCCATGATGACTTTTCAAAATATAGAGTAAATTTTTAATATGAATAAGGTTTATATATATATATATATATATATATATATATTTCATATTACAAAATAAAGGTCTTAACCTGACCAGAGTTATATAAAAATTCATCTAAAATTTAAAATATTTACATTCCTACCCAAAGAAAAATAACAAAAACGAAATAGTTGTATCACCAACTCCAACAGGTTTGTCTTGGACTTTTCTCCTTGAGCTTCATCTATTAGTCAGCAATTGATCTCCTATCTTCAATCTACGTGGGAAATCAACATCTACACGCTATGTTTAGTGGTACATAACAACATATAGTTTCAATCTTTATGTATGTATGAATAATATATATATTTATAGATAATTATGTATGCATGAGCATATAATCTCCACATCTAATAAACATGTTTCAATATAACACAATACCACACAATATTTCATATATAGAATAATATATTTTAACTCATATAAATTATTCCATAATGTCTTACTTCATACTTATCAAGTTGGAATATTTTGATTATTTTACCCTTATACTCTAAACCAGACTAAGTTGGATACGGGCACTAAGGCTACTCCGAGCCACCTAGGAACTCCGCCTGAGAAAAATATCTTAATATTTCTGAGGGTGCCACTCTGGACATACCCTCCAATATAAGAGTTTTGTCTCCAAGATGGCCAATTTCAGGCTTAAGTGGTACCAAACTCATCCAATGGCATGTCATCTATCCAAGCTCTAATCCTAATTAGAGTAATTGGACTTTATCCTCTTACCAATTCATCATAGTAAAATAATTAATTTCATCACATCATTCATTATACATAAGTTAAAGTTCATAAGAAAGTCACAACATAAGCACCCTATGATTCACCTAGGTGGAACCGCTCTACAACATTCACAACCACCTATAAATGCATTCCATACAGTGCAAATTCATCATCTTCAACTTACATATTCATTGATCAAAGCATATAGGTTCATTGATCAAAACATATAGATTCATCATTTAACTAATGCAATCCTAAACATCAAACATACAATTAAATCCATATGTAGTTATGTACAAACCTTAATAAAGTTTTACAAACTCCAATAATTATGGAACTTGT
>CATIWF010037222.1:0-29872 GCA_949630135.1 Balakata baccata | reverse complement strand
AATTTGTGAAGGCAAAAAAATTATCATCTCTAAATATTAATAAAGTACTCATATTTATATCTAAACATCAACATAAAATGTGTGAGTTATATCATGACATAATATAATGGTGTTTTTCTTGACAAAATGTTATGTTTTTTTTAAGTGAGTTGATGTGTGAAATATTTGAATGAGGCTTTAATGCTTGAGTAAGGGATAGACATAAATATGGTACCATGGGAGGAGATCAAAGTGGCATGAAGCTCAGTATCTGGGCGCCTTTGACTATTGTTTGTGCTAGACTAAGGTGGTTTGAGGCTCGGTATTTGGGCACTCTTAGTCTTACTAGTTGAGATACTTGAGGTTTGATATTTGGGTGCCATTGATTCCGATTGTTTGTGCATGAGATATGATAAGCAAGACCGGATGAGTCTTGGGTTTGTCATTAGTACAAAAAATGTCTTTTGTGTCTGTTTTTTGTATTAAATGCGTCTGTTTATGAATAGACATATAAGAGGAAGACATATCTGAGAGATACTTAGATGTGTCTGTTCTTAAGAAAACAGATGCATCTGAGTCACTCAGATGTGTCTATTTTTCTGAGAGCAGACATATCTGAGTGGCTCATATAGGTTTGTTTTCTAAAGAACAGACACATTTGAGTCAATATTTCAAAAAAAAAAAAATTTGTAAAATTTATTTCAATATAAAATCAACATTTATTAGTTATAAATAAATTTAATCAAAGAATAAATCTTTGAAGGCAAAATAATTATCATCTCCAAATATTAACAAAGTACTCATTTATATCTAAGCATCAACATAAAATGTGCGAGTTATATCATGACATAATATAATGGTGTTTTTCTTGACGAAATGTTATGTTTTTTTTTAAGTGAGTTGATGTGTGAAATATTTGAATGAGGCTTTAATGCTTGATTAAGGGATAGACATAAATATGGTACCATGGTAGGGGATCAAAGTGGCATGAGGCTCAGTATTTGGGCGCCTTTGACCATTGTTTGTGCCAGACTAAGGTAGTTTAAGGCTCAGTATTTGGGCACTCTTAGTCTTACTAGTTAAGGTGCTTGAGGCTCGATATTTGGGTGCCCTTGATTCCGATTGTTTGTGTGCCTTTGATTCCAATTGTTTGTACATGAGATATGGTAAGCAATATCGGATGAGTCTTGGGTTTATCATTAGTAGAAAAAATGGTCTTTTGTGTCTGTTTTTTTGTATCAAATGTGTTTGTTCATGAATAGACATATAAGAGGAAAACAGACGCATCTGAGTGACTCAAATGTGTCTGTTCTTAAGAAAACACATCTTAGGGACACTTAGATGTGTCTGTTCTTAAGAAAAAAGACACATCTGAGTGACTCAAATGTGTGTTTTTCTGAGAACAAACATATCTGATAAATGTTGATTTTATATCAAAATAAATTTTACAAATTTTTTTTTTTGAAAAATTGACTCAGATGTGTCTGTTCTTTAGAGAACAGACATATCTGAGTGGCTCAGAAAGTTCTGTTTTCTAAAGAACAGACACATCTGAGTCAATTTTTCAAAAAAAAAAAAATTTGTAAAATTTATTTCGATATAAAATCAACATTTATTAGTTATAAATAAATTTAATACATGATTAAATCTTTGAAAGCAAAATAATTATCATCTCCAAATATTCTTAAAAAAAATCAAGCATGTCAAAAACCATCCAAGTAAAATAACAAGAAAAAAAGAGAACAAATCTTATGGCAAACTCAAATGGTAGAGAGGAAACATGAATAGCAACGACAAGACACTATAGACGACATGTTGGAGAAGAAGAACAAATATCATGGCACACCTAAAAAATCGCAACATATAAAAAATTGAAAAAATTAGATGGCAAACCCATACGTCAAAGAGGAGAGGAGACATGAACGGCAACGACAAGACACTGACAACGATATGTTAGAGAAAAAGAAAAAAATTATGGCGCACCATAAAAATCGCAACATAGAAAAAGTCGGAAAAATAAAAAAAATACCTTGAATGGCGTCAGAAATAGAAGAATATGGAGGTTGTAAGTGAAAAAATTTGCAATGTGGAAATTTTGAGAGAGAAAAATTAAGATGAAATGTTTTGCAAGGAAGAGAAGGAGAAAGACATGGTGAGCGGCAATAAGAAAAAATGTGGATCTAGGGTTGGTGGTCCTTAATAAAGGACCTTTATGCGTTTGTTCTGTAAAAGAACAGATGCATCAGACATGTGAAACAGTGTCGTTTCACTTGTTTGGACCTGATGTGTCTATTCTCTTACAAAACAGACATATCTGACTCTTCAAAAAAATTAAATATAAAATAAAAAAAGCGGATGTGTCTGTTCCGTAGAAGAACAGATGCATCAGACATGTTTATGCCTGATGTGTGTATTTTGTAATAGAACAAATGCATCTGACCCTTCCAAAAATAAAAAATAAAATAAATAAAAAAAGGAGCAGATGCGTCTGTTAATATCTAATAGACACATTAGATGGAGTTGATGCGTATGTTTTCGGTTTAACAACCACATCCGAGTCTTATAGTGATAATTTTATTTATAAAAATGCCACTCATTAACTTTATGTGTATGTTTTTTTTCAAAACAAACACATTTGACTTTCGTATAAGGTATATTTTGTACTAGTGTATGTTGAATATTATATTATAGTGTGCATAATGAATGGTTGTGCCACGTTGTGTGGGGGTGGTTGTATATATGTATACATGTATATGTGTATTGTTTAGGTGTTTGCTTTCAAGGTAGGTAGTGGTAAGGAAGCATAAGTGGATGAAATATGGAAAAATGGTAATTCTTATCTCAGGATTGAGGTAATGGGATTAGTAAGAGTAAAAAGTATATATCTCTCTCTATATATAAGTACTTATATAAGGCTTAGTACTAAGCGTTGAGTTGCTTAGTATATGTGTGGGTTTCCCTCATACGCAGGATTGAGGTACGAGCTGGAGTTGATAAAGAGACAGAGCCCGAGGAGTCAAAGGTCAAGCTGGCACTAGAAGGGTGATGATACATGTATATGTCATGTCCATGGGTTTTGAATTGTAATAAAAGATTAAAGTAGTTTTTGTATTATTTTGAGCCGGGTGTAGCTCAAGGTGTCAAGGATTGTAAAGTAAAGTTTTATTTTTCACGAATTGCATTTGATTTTCATTTTCAAATTATCATGGCCATGATTAAGGAAAAGTTTTAAATTGAATAGGTTTTAAGTATCATGCATCGTAATATCCTTCGACATAATTGGTTGGAATTCTAGTTATATCAAGAGGTGTTACACAATAAAATGCCCTAATGAGCCTTAACTTAAACCAAAACAGGAAAGCTATTAAGAATGAGTCTCAAACAACTTATGATGATTTTATGTAAGGTACAATTGAGCCTTCAGTTCCTTTATCTTAGAGGGAGCCATTCTATATGGTGTAGCTGATATGGGAGCTGTGAGCTCAATAGAAAACTTAATTTTTCTGTTTGGGGATAATCCTAGCAAATCCTCAGAAAAAACATATAAGAACTCCTTAACTATAGGAATACTATTGAGGTCTTGACCTCCCTACTTGGTATCAACCACATGGGCTAAGCAGGCCTTACAAGCCTTCCTCATCATTCTCTTAGCTTTCATCATCTAAATCATATGTGGAGTCTATGGAAATGGCTCTTCACTCATTGTAACAATCCCCTGATCATTCAGCTGCAGGCTTACAAACTTTCCATAGCAGTCCACTATTGCCCCATGATGTGATAGCCAATTCATACCTAATATAGCATCAAACTCGTAGAATGACAACTACATCAAGTCTGCTGTAAACTCTCTCACATGAACAATAAAAGTACAACACTTATATACCCGATTTACAATAATACTGTGGCCTAAATGGTTAATTACCTTAATCTCATATAACAAAGGCTCACTAATCATGTCATGCTGTTTAGATGTGCTTGTGCAAATATAAGAATGTGTGGAACTAAGATCTATTGTGGCATAAAGGGTTGGTAGCCTTAATCTCATATAACAAAGGCTCACTAATCATGTCATACTATTTAGATGTGCTTGTGCAAATATAAGAATGTGTGGAACCAGGATCTATCAAAGCATATAAGCCATGTAAAGAAAACATACCAACAATAACATCTATGGCATCTTGGTCCTCTCGGGTCTTTATGGCATAAGCTCTAGTTGGAGCCCAGCCTTGCCCTGGCCTGTTGACTCTCTGATATGGCTCTAGCATTACTTGAACCTTCACCAAGAAGAGGGGGTGGGGGGATGAATTGGTGAGAAAATAAAATTTTTGCACACATAAAGTAAACGAGTTTAGAAATAATAAGGAAACACAAAAATTATAGAGGTTTAAGTGTTAACTAACCCTATTGCTCTTCTTGATTACAATTCGGAATTCACTAATATAACTCTTTAGATTACAAGTGAGAGTTTTGCTAGCTAACTCACAACTACGTGTTTTCCCAAGGTTCACACTCAATTTAAAATTCTCTTGTGTTTTAATGGCTCATAGAACAACTAATTTTTTGTAATTTGGCTCACACACAATCCAAATATAAGATTACTCAAGTGTTTAAGGTAACACTTGAACCCTTATAAAGAATTAAATGAATGAAAGTTGAAAAATAAATTGTAAGAGTTTTGACACTTATAAAGTTGTTGGATATCATAAATGGCCCTTTGAGTTAGTTATTCATATAACAAATGGACTCTAATTGACTTGAAACTTAAAATACTATCAAAACAACACTAAATAAAGACATTAGTAACATTTAATTTGATTACCAAGATCAAAATAGAGATCAATCACCCTCAGGTCAACAAACTCCCCTTTTTGATTTTGAAAATCAAATTAAGCAACTCAAATTCAAGTATAGAAAAGGATGCATGCAAAGTTTCATGGCATTTCTAGCATGTTTGCATATCGAACAACTAAGTCAAACAAGATTGTTAAAAGTCAGCAAATTTTAACTTAGTTACCAATCCAAAATTAAGTTAATTTTTGCTTTGTTTCATCATATTTCTCCTCCTTTGGCAAGATAAAAAAGAATTTAAGAAATAATCACTAAAAAGAGAGAAAAAGAGAGCTAAATAAAAACAAAAACACTTTTATAATTAAAAGAAACATGTGGTACATAAATTTAAAATGTATGATCATCAACATAGTCACAAACTAAGCTTAAAAATATAGAAAACTAAGAAAGAAAATTAGGCTTGATCGTCTCCTTCCATCTCCTCATCCTCCCCCTTATTTTGTGCCTCCTCCTTAAAAGAAGTAGGGCACACTTGCATCCTTATATGAATTTGCATGCCTTGGATGTCCAAATGAAGGTGTGCTATCATGTCAATAGTCCTCATTTATAAGGAATAGAGGTCTTGCAAAGTGATAGAAGAAGGAGCATGGGATTGATGTGAGGCTTCTTGAGTTGGCTCTTCTTGTGGAATAGAGCTTCCTTCACTAAGAGAGATCCTTGCCCATTCTTTGACATCTTTTGGCTATAAAATTGGTTGCCATGCTCTCCATGGGCATACACAAACTCATCAACACCTTTGTTTGGCCTCAAGAAAGCTTTGCTATTAAGAAGGTATGTAATATTGAGAAGATTGTCATACTTGAAAAAGGAAGAGATAAGGAGAGATGTACATTTAGGGGTCATAAGGTCAAGGTATTTGGCTATGAGAGTGATTTTGGAGTGAAAAGATGGACCCTTTAGTGTTGTTGATGATTGATTGAAATTTCTGAAGAAGAAGGGGGACTGTTTTTGTGGGCTTATGGTGGATCATGACATATTGGTAGAAAAGGTCATTAAGAGTTACCTTTTCTTTACTTTTGTTCCTTGTGCATATGGTGAAGGTGATGATATGATGGAGAAGGAAGTGAAAGGGGGACTTGATGTGCTTGGAGTTGGAAAACTTGTCAAAATGGTTTTCCAAAGAGATTTTTTTCTAAAAGGTAGAGTTAGAGAGGTGCATCTCATCATTATTTAGCATGCTAATGGCCTTGAAGTTGAAAATAGTAGCAAATTGGTTCTTGGTCATTTCTTACTACTCTTCGAACATCCTAAACCGTATGCCCTTGTAGCTTCATGCTTTGGATTGTCAATGAACTCTAGAGTGCATAAAAACTCTAGAGTGAGTTCATGCCTATCTTCATTAGGAATGACAAAAGGTAGCTATCCCATCTCTTCAAGCATAACCAATATATCATTCTTCAAGTAAAGCTCTTCCATATCATCAAGATCAAGGATCTTACTTATAACACATTTTTGTTTAGAGAGACAGTTGTAGCAAATCTTCTCATCTTTAGAGAAGGCAATAAAAATATCTTTATAGGAAGCAAAGTTTTGGGGTTGAGCAGTGCCTTTGCCTTAAAGGCACGAGACCTTAAGGTTCATACTTTGGGAGCCATGGAAAGGATGAAGGAAGAAGATGAAGTATGTAAAAGAGAGATAATTTTAGAGAGATAAAGCAAGAGAGAGAGTTTTGAATGCAAAGTGAATAAAAAAAAAATGAAGGAATGAGGGTATATATAGGCTACAGGGACCAAGTATGACCGTTTATGGTGAATTATGAAGAGTTATGATTGATCTGATTGGATTTGAAACGGTTATTGGCCATTTTAAAAAAGCTGTTTGCGAAAATGTTCTGATAGGGTCATAGTGCGTCTCGAGCAGGATAGATATAAGGGTCAAGAAATTTGAATGTTTGAATGTGTCCCGAGCATGACATAGGGTAGGGAAGAATTGCAATGGTCATGAGGGGGTTTGAAAATTGTGAGCAGGACAAAGAATTGCCTGAGTGGGAACAAAGCTTCTCGAGTGGGAACTATATGCAGGAAAGAGAATCAAGGAACAAACAATAAAATGGACTTAAGCATCCTATTGTGGCATAACATAAATGATCAACATGGAATGTTTTTGACCATTTGAAGCTTGAAATTCATCAAATTGAACTCCAAGAACACAAATGTTCAAAATTTACATATACACATATAGAGATCAAATAAAAGACATAGCATTCATATCAAACACATAAGAACATGTAATTCACATCATAATGCACATGCATATGAATGAAAGTGAATGCATAACTTAAAACATTTTAAATCAAGATACTCCCATCAAGCATACCAAGCTCCTTTTTTATAAAACAAAAGCTTTCATCATTAAGAGGCTTGGTGAAAATATCCACCAATTGGTTGCTAGTGTCATGAATTCTAACACAATATCACCATTTTAGACATGATCTCTTAAAAAAATGATGTCTTATGTCGATATGTTTGCTCCTAGAATGTTGAATGGGATTTTTTGAAAGATTTATTGCACTAGTGTTGTAACATTTGATGGGAATGTGATCAATTACATGACCAAAGTCATTGAGTTGTTGTCTCATTTAAAGAACTTGAGTGCAACAACAATCCGTCATCACATATTCCGCTTTGGCAGTGGACAAGGCAACCGAAACTTGTTTTCTTGCTAAACCAAGAAGCTAAATACTCACCAATAAAGTGACAAGTTCCGAAGGTGATTTTTCTATCTAATAGGCTATCGACATAATCGGAATCCAAAAAACTATTGATATGAAATGATGTATTTCTAGCATAAACCTAAATGCATGGTGCCATGAAGATACTTTAGAATCCTTTTTACCGCTTGCAAATGTGATTTCTTAGGACATGATTGAAATCTAGCACACAAGCATACACTATACATGATATCAGGTCTAGAGGTGGTTAAATAAAGGAGTGAATCAATCATACCTCTAGAAAGTTTTTCATCAATAGCTTTACCCTTCTCATCCTTGTCCAATTTTGTTGATGTGCTCATTGGGGTCTTAGCATTCTTGCATCCATTCATTCCAAATTTTTGAATCAATTCTTTTGTTTACTTGGATTGGTTGTTGAAGATGCCTTCCTTGCTTTGCTTGATTTGAAGACTAAGAAAAAATTTGAGCTTTCCCATCATGCTTATCTCAAATTCCTTAGGCATATAGTTAGTGAATTTTCGGCAAAAATTTTCATTAGTAGACCAAAGATAAAGTCATTAATATAAATTTGAATAATGAGAGTGTCATGCTTATGTTTTTAATAAAAAGACTTTTATCAATATATCATTTGGAAAATCCATTGTCTAGAAGAAATGCACTAAGCCTTTAATACCAAGCTCTATGAGCTTGCTTCAAACCATATAGGGCCTTAGTGAGCTTATAGATATGGTTAGGAAAGGCATGGTCTTCAAAACCGGGAGGATGTTCATGTTAGAGATGTGCCCAAAAGGCAATCGCCTTAGGCACCTAGTGTGCAAACTTATAATGACATTATTTCATTATATTAGTATTCATTTACATATGAATTGATGTATATCTTATACTGATTAATAAAAGTCCATGATATGAAACATAGCATAAAGAAAATCATGATGAGATCATGATAATGGGATTCCAATCATGTGTAATTATATTAGTATCTAAATTATCCCTACTCGTAGGATTAACAAGGCGAGACATTGTTGATCCGGATAGACTAGCACATGTTATACTCCTTGATTGGATCAAGCAATAGATCTTATAAGCTGCGAGCATGAGATGTTCAGAGTTAACATGTGGATGGTTGCTAAGAGTAGTTAAGTACATTAGATGACCTATTATGAGACAATCATATGGATTATCTATTCAAATGTCAATGATAGTCTCATCATAGCAATGGTGCAAGTTTCCTTAAACTTGAGGTACTCAAGGATATCTTAGATATTGATTCTATAATTTGATTCCATTCCTTGTTACCTCTTAGAGGTCGCTCATAGGATGGTAATTGGGTATAGTTTGAGGTATTCAAAGGTAATTAGGTAGCCAACAGACGATGCACCGCTCCTAATAGAAGGAGTGTATACCTACGACCTCTTGTCGGAATCATTACTCAAGAATCTCTAGCCGGAGTGCTAATGTCTAAAGATGGTCTTTAATGACATGTCTAATAGAGTCATGAGTGTCAGTGAATCTAAAATCACTTGGGCTAGGTGTTATGTAGTCAATCTAGTGGGAGTTGACACATGATCCATGCTTTGAACTGAGTGGGGTATAGGATAGTGAAAGGACAAATTGCACGGACGTTGTCTATGGAATGGTTCGTAGTCAAACCATTGACTTTCTAGTCATTTGAGCGTCATGATGTGTTGCTTGATACCACTTATGACTTGCTCGATATCAATTATTGATTCAAATAGCCAACATAACTGGGAACCTAATGGGTCACACACTTTAAAGGTGTGAAAGAGGAATAAATGGTCTTGGATGAGATCCAAAAATATGAGAGAATTGTTTGGGATCGGACCTTGATGGGATCGTGGAAAAATTCAAGAGAAAAAATTGCTTGGGGGATCATGGGATCGTGTAGGCGCATGGGCTCATGAGGGGATGCCAACCCAGCGCTGATTGTTACGCAAATTGTAACACCCCTACATATAGTCAGGATTAAATCCCATCTCACATGTGGGTTATATTACCAAACACTATATGATCATGTGAAATTTAAAACCTATTTAAAACAATATGGTGCATCATGGCCATGATGACTATCTTTAAATCAAATCATATGATAAATCAAAATTCTCAACAATACTTGTTTATACATGAGAAAGATGAAGTTTACAAAAAAGTTTGTTTACAAAAGAGCTTGGCCCTTAAAAGGGCTATAAAATACAAAATCCAAGTATTTAATGAGTTGACATTACAAAATGAAGACTTCACAAAAGAATCATTATGTGATTATACCCTGCAATACTATACAGTCTCTGTGCTCTGGACTCTTTATCTTCTTCGGCTCTTCTAGCTAACTCTCTCCACCTGCATGAGAGACAACAACACTCCTATGCTAAGTAATTGCTTAGTGGTATACAATAATATAAGGTTAAAAAAATTGAATGAACACATATATGGATCATAACATATGGCATTCACATCATTCTTATACTCATGTCATAACTGACATCTTTATCATGTCACAACTTCATAAGAAATTCATCTCATTATTCTTATTTGATCATGCATTGACCTCTCTGGGTATTAAGCACTTTCGATATAAGCAGAATCGTGTACCCTCAGGGTATTTGGGTTTCAAATCTTAAAGCACTACCCCTTCGGGTATTTAGCTCTAAGAGATATAAACATTAAGGTACCTCAGTATCATTCGTCATTATCCGACATTTCAATCAATCCATGACCAGTTATGAGTTGCACAAGAATACACAATCATGTCATAAGATGCACAAGCAATATTCTCAAAGTTTGGACAAACATTAACCTCATATACAACAATCAAATACCATATTTATGAAGGCTTAGGCCTTTCACTTATTTGTGCCTTCAAGGCTTCCAATACACTTAATACTCTTTTAGCATTTATAGATTCACATATAGTCCACATAGCTTCCAAGGTTTTTAGCATCTCATTTATACACTAATCACAAACATAAGTCACAATCATGCCAAAATGCAAAAGTATTATTGTATACTAACCTCAAGTCTCCACCAACTTGACTTTACCAAAAATCCAAGCTCCCCTTCCTCTCTAGAGATTGCTTTGAGGGTCTTGAGGAGCTCTTATTATGTAAATTACTCATCAATATTTTTACTTTGCATAGAAAACCATAAATAAAGCTATAAACCCTAGGTTCCATAGCTCTCACCCAAGATGTGTACCCAATCTAGATCAATGGCTCATGATCACTCTTTTATACATGGTTAACCATCTAAATAACAAGAGTTTTTTTCTCTACTTTTCCCCTATTTCCGTCATAAACCCCCAACCTTAAGTAGATGTTCGAATTTCTTCATAATAGAAGGAGAATCAAAGATCAAAGATGATAAGGTGGTGTAAAACTTACCAAAATCCCCTTAGATTACATCTTAAGGTCAGATATTGGTGTTAGACTTGCTTCTCTCCTCCTTCTCCCTTGCTAGATCTCTTGCTTCCTCCTCAAATCACTCTCACAAGTGAAGATTCTTAAGATAAATGATGTTTTCCACAAGTATTTTGGGTTGGATTCAAGGTTAGCGAGGAGAAGGATGAGTTTCTAGAGTTTTCTCTCAAGTGGAGGTGGGTGAAAATGATTTTATGATTGAAAATGATAGGACTTGGGTATTTATATACCTGACACTGAGCACGAGTCGTGCTCCATGAACTAAAACTCTTTGTCCCGACATTGCATGAGTCATGCACCTTGCACGAGTCGTGCACGATGTCTTTAATTTTATCTCCTACATGGGTTGCGCACAACAACTTGTTCACATGCTGTGCACGGGTTATGCATGCCCTGACTCCACTTTTTCTCTTATTTTTCATACCTTTAACTTTTTAAACATCCCAAATGATTGTAATAACTGCTAGGCCCATTTTGTGGGCGTGACACAAATTGGCCAAAGTTTGGCCATTTTAGGCCAAACTTCTATTTTAGTCCCCTATCCAATTTTGGCTAATTTTGCTCTTTTTGGGCAATCCTAGTATGTTTAGGAAACACCTATAAATTGGTTTTTTCACAAGAAAAAATCCTAGCCACCCTAAAAATTAAGTGTTAATTTTCTAAGCATTTGTCTTTTAAAAAATATCATTTTTGCTAGCACAAAATAATTATTCAAGGCCATTCTCTAATAGGTTTTCTTCTTCAATCTTCGTGTGGATTACCATTGGTGTATTTTATTGTGGTTTGCAATAATCTGACAAGAAGAGGAGGTGGAAAATTTCAAGAATACCACAGGTAAAATCTTCAAATCTTTATTTTGGTTAAATTAATTTTGATGATGCAAGTTGAATCCTTGGTTCGAGTTTAAATTTTTTTTTTATTTTCTGCTGCATTTAATCTATAAGATATATCCTTAAAACCTAATATTGGTATCAATATGCACTTGTGTTCATCAAAATTAATTTTAATTGAAGATGCAATACGATTGTTTGAATTTGACAATTTTGGTTCCATTGATTTGAAAATTAATTTTAATTTGTAAAATTTGATTTAGTTATTTTTCTTACTATAATCTGATCATGGGATGATTAAGGATGAATATAATGATTGAAAAATGGTTTGAATGAGATTCAAATAATTAAATTCGGATTTATTGCAAAAATTGCCTAAAATTAGGTTTTGTTGATCTAGTGTTGTTGTTTGATTTATTTGATGGAGTTGTTCATAATATTTTTGTAATTTGATCATTAAAGTATTATTTAGACATGTTGAGAATATGTTTAAGCCTGTAGAAGTACCAAGGAATTAATTAAAAATCGTTTTAATTAATTTTACAAACAAATTACAATACTAGAGTTGTTTTGTTTGAATTTTTTTGTATGTATTTATTTCTGTTTCAGTACCTTATATTTATGAGATAATTATGATGTTATTTTGATGTTAGATGAATACTAAAATTATTTTACTCAATTTTGAATTTCTAAATTAATTCTAGTTTTAATATGTGTCGGTTTGAGCGTCTTTTGTGTCAGTTTGCTAGTCTTGATATTTTTGCTTATGCCAAAAATTATTTTGATTGACTTAAGTCAGCCTAAATGTGCTTGGATTGATGATATAAGGTTTTGAAATTTTTGGAAATTGATTTTGAATCAATTTAAGTTGAGTAATTGCAATTCAAGTATGACTAGCTAGATTGTGATTTGCATGTTAAAAATTGAATTGTTTAATTTTAACATCATTATAATTTATTTTAAAGGTGGATTAATTATGAATTAATTCTGGAAATATGAAATTAATTTAAAGTGATTAAATATTAAAATCCATATGAAATTTTAATACAAAAGAGAATTGGCCAAATCAATATAAATAGGCAATTTCGATTCAAATGTTAAAACCGATTTTTCTAATATGGATTGCATGATGGATTATTATGGACCTAAGCCCAATGTAATTGAGCATGCATGGTAAATTTTATTTTATAGTGTATTTCACCTCATCTCACTCTCTTTAAATGTAACTTGGGGTTTTGTTTTTGAAAATATATAATTAGATTAAATAGGATTAGGATAGATTGGAGATATAAAGGAGCAAGAAGCGAGGAGGAGATGCCATAAAGAAGACTTAGAAATAAGAATTTTGAATTTCTATTTTTGGGTTGTAAGTCATGCATATTCCTAGGTTTGACTTAATCAATTCCCTTTGGCTCAAGGAATTGATTGTAGAATATCCATAGTCATGCCATATAAATCTTTATATATTCTTGTGATAATTAATGTATAATGCATGCTAGTTAATATATGAGACTAAATTAACAAAAAACCCTCGTTCAATAAACAATTAATTTTTACACCTTTAATTAATGTGGGGAGAATCAAAGTACTTCTAGATGTTGGGTTGTTGAATTGCCTGAAGCTCGCTCTATAAGAATATATTCAAACCATCAATTAAGATTTTACGATTAATGGATTGGACTTAATCGATGTCATTGATTTGTTGGATTTACGCCAAGGTTAATGAGTATTGGAGGTGAAGTTGGGTAGTGTATGTGAGATATACACATATCAAGAGTTGATGGCCCAATGTATGTGCACATATTAATTAGTTGATAGCATAGGATTCGATAGTTGCATAAGAATGCAATTGGTATGGATCAGATACCACCCATTCGAACTAAGGTAGTCGGCTGGATTTGTGCCAAGGCTATTCTTTGCAAGATTGGATATCGACCCACTAGGAGAACTTTCATATAGGTTCTCTCAAATTCATAGTGAGGGCTATATGTTTACAATAAAATAGTGGAAGCCATAATGCATTTTATTAAAGATCTAATATCATGCATTCATATACACACTTTTATAATCTCAATCTTTATATCTAGGTTGTTAGAATCATATCATTCAATGTGAATCAAAGTATAATCACAAGTCAAACATTTTGACGAACTAAACTTCCTTGACTGGCTTAAGATTAAGAATGGTTCTCAAATCCTAAGGGTTGCTAAAGTCTTGGAATAGCAGTTTTTCCTCCCTTACTATTAGAGATGCAAATGTTATGAACAATTTGCATATAAAAAGCACTTGGATAGTAATGGATTAGTTTTATGTTATTCGAACTTCAAAAGTAGCATGGAAATGAATGCAAAATCATTATGTATCATCTTAGGGAGACGACTAATGGGCAAGCTCACATTGAGTGATATGAGATATCTAAATTGCTCTACCACTCCAAGATGATAGAAGAGAGATCTAAAATGTGTCATGCATTATAAATAAAGGGAAAAAGGTAAAGAGACAGCTTAAAAGGTACTTACTTCCAATGTAGTAAGAGTTACAAATGGAGGTGGAATAACAAAGATTGTTTGGATTTTTAAGAAGCAGAAGTATAAGACATATAGATGCACCTTCTACTTTAAGTAAATTTTTAAAGAGATAACATTGTTTCTTGTAATAATACATGGGTATTAGATACCGCATGTCGGTCTCACATATATGAAATATACAAGATAAAAGAAACAGTAGATAGCTTAAAAAGGGAGAGTCAAAACTGTGCATATTGGCTATAAAGCACAGTTGCTACAATAGTTATAGAGGCTTAAGTTTTAACGCTCTCTAGTAAGCTTGTTCAAAGGATTAAACAATTGTAGTTTTGTTTTAGTTTATAAATAAAGAATATAATTTTGTTTAATAGTTGAACAAAAGTTTTTCGTATGACTATTTATAATACTTGTTCTATATGATCAAATGGTATTCCTTATGAAACTAAAATATTATGCAATAGAGTTTATGATCTTGGTATGCTTGATTCTATCCTCATGTTAAGTTTAAAGGGCTGATGACCTCAAATTGAAAATTATGGCATTGTCAACTTGGCCATATAAAGGAGAATCACATGACTAAGTTACAAGAGTGTGGCAACTTGCGGTCATTTGATTATGAATCGTGTGACACATGTGAATCTCATTTACTAAGCAAGTTGACAAAATCACCTTTTAGTGAAACGAATGAACATGCAGAAGGACTGATGGACCTTTTACATATTGATGTGTATGGACCAATGTTCATGCAGGCCGTAAATAGTTTTGTCTACTTCATTACCTTAATTATGATGACTCATAATTTAGGTATTTGTATATGATGAGATACAAATTTGAAGCCTTTGAATTGTTCAAAGAATTCAAAAATAAAGTAGAGGAACGATTCAGCAAAAATATTAAGACACTTAGATTAGATCAAAGTGAAAGAATACTTAAGCTAAATGTTTCAATATCATCGAAGAGATAATGGGACTTTATCTCAATTGACTCCACCTTATGCTCCACAACACAATGATGTGCTTAAATGGAGAAATCGAACCTTATTAGACATGGTGAGGTCCATGATATGCTTTGTAGAATTCCTTAAGTTCCTTTTATGGTCTAACACATCAAACTATGTTCATATACTAAACATAGTATCTTATTTGTCGGTTGATGTTATTTCATATGAGATATGAGATAACATAAAACCTATTCCTTGCGAAAGTTTAGGATTATCATGCTTAACGGAACTAGATAATTTTAGATTAGGTAAAAACTAAATGTAACCTAATGTCTGCATGTGGGATATCCAATAAGAGTATTTTGGATATTAGTTTTACCACTATTTGAACAAAAGGTGTTTGTTCAAAGTATGCTATCTTTCAAGAGAAAGAGTTTCTTCTATAAGAAGATAGTGGGAGCAAGATTGAACTTAATGAAGTTCAAGATGCTCAAGCGGGCACAAATCAACTGAAAAAGCCCAAATATGTCATTCGCATAAACAAAGTAATAGTAAGACCTTACAAAACACAAGAGCTTCATAAGTAAATTATGATACAACATGTTCCAAGAGATATAGATCTCTTATAAGTGAACAAAAGGTCGTATTACTCATAAATGATGATGAGCCTACAACTTATGAAGAAGTTCTGAAAAGTTTAGAATATGACTAATGGCAAAAGCCATAAGTCGAATATGGATTTTATGTCTATATACCAAGTATGGACTTGGTTAACACACCTACCCATTCGGTGCAAGTGGGTTTTTCGGAATGAAAACTAACATGGAAGGTAACATAGTTGCCTATAAAGCTATTGTTGATAGTTGAAGGACGTCGTCAAAGACAAGGGTGGACTTTGACAAGACTTTTGCTCTACATACTATGCTTAAATCCATCATATCACTCATAGCTATTGCCACTCATTATGATGAGATTTGGCAAATGGATATGAAGATAGCTTTCATTGAGGAAATCTGACCTATGATGTGTACATGACACAACCTAAGGGATTCATATCCAATGATGGCAAAACTGGACGCAAGTTGCAAAATCCATTGATGGATTGATGCAAACATTCGGAAGTTGAAACATCCAAATTGATGAGGTAATAAAAAAGTTTGTTTTCTTACAAAATCTAGATGAATCTTGTGTTTTCAAGAAGGTTAGTAGGAGTGCCATTGTGTTCCTAGCAAAGTATGTGCAAGATATACTGTTTGTAGGAAACGAGTCTTAATTCTAAGTTAGTTTATTTGTTAATCTCAAAAGTATTTCTCTAACAAATATCTTTAAAGTAACCTATAGAAGGGGATTAAGATCTATATAGATAGATCTAAAAAGTTATTTGATCTTTTTAGTCTACATAGTTAAAATGCTAAAGATGTTTGGCATGGAATAGTCCATTAGAGAATTTATTCCTATGATTGATAGGATTGCCCTATCTAAATCCTTTTGTCCAAAGACATAAGATAAATAGACTGGCATATGTGACACTCCATAAGCTTTAGCTATTGGATGCATCTTGTGTTATGTACTAGGCCTAATAGATATTAAGCTCTGAGTGTCATGAGTGGATATCAATATGATCTTGTAAGGGGTTTATAGGTGACTGTCAAAGACATCCTTAAATACTTGGGAAGGACTAAGGCTGCATCCTTGATTTAAGGAGAAAATAAGCTTAAGGTAAGTAGGTTTATAGATGGCAGCATCCAATTTGACAAGGATAACTTAAAATCCTAGTCGTGTTATGCATTCACATTAAACGGTTGTGTAGTCGATTGGAAGAGTTCCAAATAGGTGATGACTGTAGATTCCCTAAGTGAAAGTACATTGCAACTTCCAAGGTAGCTAAGGAAGCGGTTTGGATAAGTAAAATTCATCATAGGTTATAAATGATTCATAGCATTGTTAATTCAATATGATTGGAATAACAATGGTGCCATTGGATAACCAAAAGGAATCATGGTCTCATCGAAGATCTAAACATGATTGAACTTTTCCAATTGATTAGAGAAATCAATAGTAGATGTGATGTAATGATAGAAAGAGTTCCTATTGATTAGAATATATCTGATCGAGTCACTAGACCAAAACCCCAAAAGGAATATTATAGTCATATCCTCGCCTATGATATAATGTACAATGACGATTGACTTTAATGCAAGTGGGAGGTTGTTAGAGATGTGCCCAAAAAGCAATCGTGTTAGGCACTTAGTGTAAAATCTTATAATGACATTATTTTATTATATTAGTATTCATTTGCATATTAATTGATGTAGATCTTTAACTGATTAATGAAAGTCCCTGATATGAAGCATATCATGAAGGAAATCATGATGAGATCATGATAATGAGATTCCTATCATGTGTAATTATATTAGTATCTAAATTATCACTAGTCATAGGACTAACAAGACAGGACATTGTTGATCTGGATAGACTAGCACATGTTATACTCCTTGATTGGATCAAGTAGTAGGTCTCTTAAGTTGTGAGCATGAGATGTTCAGAGTTAATATGTGGATGCTTGCTAAGAGTAGTGAAGTACATTAGATGACTTGCTTTGAGACAATCATATGGATTATCTATTCAAATGTCAATAATAGTCTCATCATAGCATTGGTGCAAGTATACTCAAGGATGTCTTGGATATTGATCCTGTGCTTTGGCTCCATTTCTTGTTGCCTCATAGAGGTTGCTAATAAGGTGGTGATTAGGTATAGCTTGAGGTATTTGAAGGTAATTGAGTAGCCAATAAAGGATTCTCTACTCTTGATAGAGGGAGGGTATACCTACAGCCTTTCAAATTCTGGAAAAAAAAAACTCCAAACCTTGTTTCTCTTAAATTGATTGAGTTCCTCTTGCATGACAATCACCCAACTCTCATCACCCAAAGTCTCATCAATGGACTTTGGTTCAATTTCAAAGATAAAAGTAAGATTAGAATTAAGAAGCTTGGAATGAGTACTTACACCTCTTGTAGGGTCACCAATGATTTGCTCCTTTGGGTGGTTCCTTACAAACTTCTACTCCTTTAGTAGCTTATTGGTTCCTTGCTCTTGGACTTAAGTTATTCTTCCTCTTAATGTTGCTCTTATTGTTCCTCATCATGATCATCCCTCTTTGATGATTCTCCATTTTCCTCTTGATCAAGATTGAGGTTCTCCATGGTACCTACAACATCATCTAAAAGAATACCTTTCTTAAGATCAAGTCTACAAGATTCATCAAAATTAACATGCACAGACTCTTATACAACTGAGGTTCTTTTATTGAAGACCTTATAAGCTTTGTTAGAGGTGGAATAGCCAAGAAATATGCCTTCATCCAATTTTGATGCAAGTTTTCCAAGGTTATCCTCGGTATTCAATATAGAACATTTGAACCAAATACTATAAGTTATGAGATCTTAGGTTTTCTTCCATTCTATAGCTCATAAGAGGTTTTGTTTAAAAGAGGTCTTTTGAAAACATGGTTTGAAATATAACAAGTGGTACTAGTGGCTTTCGCCCAAAAGTAGGTTGGTAAACCATAATCGTTAAGTAGTATTCTAGCCATCTCTACCAATTTTCGTTTTTTCCTTTCAACTACCCTATTTTGTTGAGGAGTTTGTGGTATGGAAAAATCATGAGAAAGTTCATTTTCAAACTCTTTACCATTGTCACTTCTAATCTTAGAGATAAAGTATCCCTATTCATTTTGGACCCTCTTAGCAAAGTACTTAAAATTTTCAAAAGCGTCACTTTTATGAGCTAAGAAAATTACCCAAGTAAACCTAGACTAATAATCAACAATGACAAATGCTTAATTTTTACCACCTAAACTAGCAACTCTATAAGGGCCAAAGAAGTTAAGATGTAAGATTTGTAGAAGTTTAGAAGTACTTACAATGTTTTTGAGCTTGAGTGATGATTTGTGCTATTTATCCCTTTGACTTGGCTCAAAAGTCTTATCTTTCACAAATTTGACCTTTGGGAGCCCATCTACTAGCTCATCCTTGCTAAGGCTTTAAATCAAATCCATGCTTAGATGTCCAAGGCTTCTATACCATAGCCAAGATTCTTCACTAATAGATACAAGACAATAAGAGGCAACATTAGTCAGTTTGTGTAAGTCAATTATGTAAGTATTGCCATCTCTTTCTCCTTTGAATATCTCTTAACATTTAAAGAGGTCACTAGACATACATTAGAGCTAAAAATGACTTGGTTTCCCTTGTCTCATAATTAGCTCATACTTAAGAGGTTGTGTTTCAAACCATCAACAAGCATAACGTCTTCTATAATTGAAATTCCAGTCCTATGGAACCAATGCCAAATACCTTACCCTTAGCATTGTTTCCAAAGGTAACCTTACCTCCATCCATATGTTTGATGCTTGTGAAGAGACTCTTGTTTCTAGTCTTATACCTTGAACATCTACTATCTAATAGCCACATATTTTCCTTGTGGATTTGATGTATACCTACAAAACAAAAATTCAAGTTTGGTTTTTTGGTACCCAAAGAAAATTTGGTCCTTTAGTCTTAGAAGAATTCTAAAGAGATTTTCTTATCAAACAATGAATGTTGATATGCCCAAACTCCATTCAATGATGGCATTACTTAGTCTTGAAAGACTCTTGGCATCTCACTTAGTCTTGAAAGACTCTTGGCATCTCACTTAGGGTTTTGGCATCACAACCTTCTTGTTTGAGACATAAGAAGAAGAGGTGCAACAGTAACACATTCATGTGTGGTGAGTGCTTTTCCTAGGTGCATGCCTCTTATACAAGAAGGCATGATTGGTTTTTTGAGGTTTCCTTCTTGAGCCATGTGAGCCTTTATTACTTTTTCTTTGAGTATGGGTTTTGGTGTGTGATTTGTTCTTTGCCTTAAAGGCAATTAACTTAAGAGGAGATTTGTGGTGTGGAAGCCTTAACAAATATAGTGCTAAGTCTAAATGATGATGATGCTTTATTAAAGCCTAAGCCTTGTCTCACCAAGGGAGGCCTTTAGGATATAATAAAGGTATCCAAATTCTCTTTCACCTTGTGAAATTTTGAGATAGAGAGTCTTAACTCCTTAACTTTGGTTTTTAAAGCATTATTTTCTTTTAATAAAGCATCAGTTAAGGATCTAGATGAAAGCTCATCCAATGACTTCTTAAGAGAAGCATTGGAAGTTTTTAGCTCTTTCACAACCTTTTAAAGGTTGGATATATCATTCTTAAGTTTGGAGCTATTTCTTTTATGAAAATCAGCCTTCTTTTTATATCTCTCTACCTCTAGACTTATGACCTCAATGAGATTATCATCATCATCATAAGAATGCAAATCAAGAGAGCAAGAAATAGAAGCTACCTCCTTAGAGTTGTCCTCCAAGGCCATGAAGCACAAGTTTGCTACATCTCCTTTACCCCCTTTATCATACCTTGACGTAGGATCATCCCATGTAGCATTATGGCCTTTGTCTCTTCCATTCTTGTGAAACTTGCCCATGTACTTCTTGAGCTTAGGACATTCGGATTTGATGTGGTCTTTCTTCTCACATTCATAACACTTTATTTCCTCTCTTGTTCTTATTGAAGTTGGATGAAGAGCCTTTGAACCTTGAAGCTCATTGCTTGTAGTTTTTGATAGTCCCGTACTTGTTCCTCATCTTCTGCTTCACTTATCTCTTCATCACTAATGAGTTCCAAGTCTTAAACTTTAGAGGAGATGGTGCTTGCCTTGAGTGCAAAAGACTTCTTCTTCTCCCTTTCAATTTCAAGCTCTTTATCCCTAGCTAGAGCTATCTCATGAGTAAGAAGCTTACCAAAGAGTACGTTGGTAGGAATAGTGCTCATGTCCTCATTGGTTTCTTCAATGCCACTTTTGAACCACAGTCCTTTATAGAAAGATTCTTCATGATCTTGTTGTTGACATCTTCAAGGCTTGTGTCTCTTCCATACTTTTCATATTATTAATGATGGTGAGAAGGTAGTTGGTCATGTCGGTGATGGACTCATTGGGCTTCATCTTGAAGAGTTCATATTCATTCATTATAAGTTGAATACCTTGTACAAACTTGCTTGGTGCCCTCATGGTAGTTCTCCAAAGCCTTCCACATACTGTAAGCGGTTTGACAATGTTGAACTCTCCCACACTCTTCAAGAGAAAGAGAGGTTGCAATGATAGTCATGGCTTTCTTGTTCTTGCCATTAGCCCTCTTATGTGTCTTAAGCCAACCATCTCTTGAAAGAGTGGCTTTTTCTCCTTCGGCATCTTTCTTTGTTGGAGATGTCCATTCTTTACAAACACTCTCCTATACATCAATCCCTTCACTATCCAAGTAGCTCTCCATTCTAAACTTCCATAATGGTTTAAGGCTTTAGAATCCTTTGTTGGCCATTTGTTGATCTTTTCTAACGCTGATTAAGTTTGAATGCTAGACCTTGCCCTAATACCAATTTTTGCCTAAACAATCACCAAGAAGGGGGGATGAATAATGGGAAGATAATATTTTTGTACACAAAGTAAAAGAGTTTAGGGATAATAAGGAAACACAAAAATTATAGAGGTTCGGGTGTTAACTAACCCTACTCCTCTCCCCAATAGCAATTGGGTATTCACTAATCTAATTCTTTATATTACAAGTGAGAGTTTTGCTAGCTAACTCATAAATAGGTGTTTTCCTAAGGCTCACACTCAACCCAAAATTTTCTTGTGTTTTAATGGCTCACACAATAACCAATTTGTCGTAATTTGGCTCACACACAATCCAAATACAATATTACCTATGTGTTTAAGCTAACACTTGAACCCTTACAAAGAATTAACTAAATGAAGGCAAATAAATTTTAAGACTTTTGACACTTAAAAAGTTGTTGGATATCATAAATGGCTGTTTGGTAGGGTATTTATACTGATTACCCATCAATTAGCCGTTAAAAAATGGTGCCATAACTCTCCCTATTGTTGTCTTATAAATGCATTTAATGTTGTTTGAAAAGGCAGTGTCCTAGTCGGGATTTAGGGTATCCCGATTGAGACAGTTCACGTGGTGTCTAGAGATTGCTTGATGGCTCTAACGACTAGTACCTGGTCAAATCTTTTGGTCGGGAAAAATCTATCCCGGGCGGGACATTCTTCTGAGAAGGTTGACTAGTCTTTTTAACTTCTAAAAATTGAGCACATCGCAGTCGTAACATGCATCTCAATTGGGATATAGGTCCAATCAACTTGGCCATTTTGATTTCTGATGATGATGTGGCACCTTTTGGTAGAAGCGCCTTCCAACAGTCACATCTTTTCGAATTTCCCAGCCGTGATGCCTAGTGTCTCTAGAGGGATTACCCTTGTCCCAATTGTGACACTTTGATGTCCCGGATAGGATTCTCTATAGGATTTCAAAGATCATTTGTCCTGGGCATAAGGATAGAGATCCAAGGTAAGAACATTATCCTGGGCAGGACTTACACATCTTCTGCCTTTCAGTTAGCTGTTCATATAGCAAATGTATTCTAATTGACTTGAAACTTAAAATACTATCAAAATAACACTAAATAAAGACACTAGTAACATTTAATTTGATTGTCAAGATCAAAATAGAGATCAATCACCCTAAGGTCAATAGTCTAGACTATGCTAGTGCTAAGGCTATGGTTTGAGTTGAGGCATTGTCCTTCATTAATGGACAATCCCTTTTCATATGGCTTTGCTAGCCACACCTGAAGCAAGCTCCTATGGCAACCTTATGCTCTCCAAATGATATCTACCACAAGTAGCACAAAAGTGAATACCCTCTCTAGTTTGGGTCTAGGTACTCCTTCTAGCTAATACAGTCCTAAAAGGCCGCCCCCTCCTTTATAAGCCACCCTCGTGTTGGCCCTAATGTTGGTCTTGATGGCCCTGACTCTTATCTTCAAAGGAATGACCCTTCTTATTTGAATACTGACCTGTTGGGGCTGACTATCTCATGGAGTCATCCTTTGCCCTCTTTCTCTTCCTCTTTTATAGACTAATAGTGGCAAAAACTAACTGAGCAAAACTGGTTGCTGCAAAGTTGTAACCAAATTATTGACCTCCCTAGTAAGGCCATTCTCGAAGCATTGACACTTGTCACTCTCATCCCTAATCAAATATGGAGCATACTTACTGTCATCCTGCCTTGCTTGAGGCTAAGGAATTCCTTCTTCTCATAAACATAGACTCGGGGCATGTACTCTGTTCTAAATTCAGAAATGAAAAAGTCTAATGCAACTGGCTCTATAACTCTTGGTTTTAGCAGGATCCTCTTCCACCCGTCATAAGCATTCTCTTAGAGCAAGGAAATGGAAAACCTAGCTCTATTTGCCTCAGCAACCTCTAACTCCATGAGAACCCTATCAGTTTTCTCTAAGCAAAGTTCTACAGAAGTTGGATCATCACTCTTTTCCCTAGAAAATCACTAACCCTATACTTACAGAGCTTCTCCAATTGCACTCTCGGCCTTTATAGTGGTGGTAGTGATAGGAGTGAGGGAGCCGGCTGCTGTGGCACTGCTCTATCAATCTACTATAATAGTCTAGCCATTTGTTGCATAACCTAGCCTTGATCAGCCTACCTATTAGGCTGATTCAAATATGAAACATCTCAAGGGCTTTGAACATTGCCTACACTGGGCTGATCTCGAACCTCGATCTTGTGGGAATCGCCCTCATCAGAGAGAACATGGTACTTCGATAGCGATGTTGCACTCAATAACCTACAAGATGATAGAAAAGTAGCCCTTAACAGAGTTAGATGCCACACATGAATGCAATGCATGATAAACCCATAACCTATTCAGGTCTAGAGCCACCTAAACTGAAGCTCTAATACCAAAATATAACACCCCCTATATAGCAGACTAAACCCACTGTATAGGGGAGTGCTGACCACTTATAGACTATTAACCTATTTTGTCCAATTATTATTCCTTTACCAATTAAACATACCAATTATCATATCATATCATATCATATCCATCTGTATATAGCATGCAACCATTTATCTAAATAATGCATCCACACTTATTATGAACTATAAAATTTTAACCTAGAGCTAAACGCAGCCAAATTATTACAACCTTCCAATATCTAATAAACAATAGTAAGGAACAAAGATTAAATCCATAATCTTAACATAAATATTCTAACTACCCAATGTATGGTCATGTAATAAAAATGCATGAAAATATAGAGGCTAACTCTGAATATGAAATACTTTGATGGGCTCAGGCTTCTCATCGTCAACTACCTCTACGACTCCAAACCTGTGTAAAAGAAAACCCATACGCTAAGCTATCGAAATCTTAGTAGTACATATAATCATAAAAATTCTATCATGCATATCATATAGATCATAGCATATATATCATTCTATAACGTTCATATAATTCCTAATCATTTTAGTCATATTCATGTGGTCATGCCAAACAATTCCTTAAGTATAAACAATAGCATACCTGCTAAGCGGAAGCCAATTCATGTATTTATATAACAAATGTAAAACATTTCTTAATCTATTAATGAATTCATTGCTCAAATACTCAATACTTAGACTACCAGATACAAATTGTAAATAGGAGTGCTCTTAGAGCTTGGGTCAACTTGATTGATAAAGTAAATAATTGTTAGCGAAGATGAAGTCAAGGGCGCTCTCAAAGCTTGGGCGACCTTGCCCAAATACCATGTCATATAATAAGCCTATGGTACTGTAAATAACCTGAATGACATGCCATATATCCTATAGTCAGTCCTAGTGTGAGTAAAAGCATTAAAGTCATTTCTATTTTCTTTTAAATGCATAGTTCGTGTCACATTTGTCATCATATGCATGTCTTATCATATTATTCATCACGGATACCCATGTACTTATATTCATGTATCATAATTAGATACCATGATATAACATTATCAAACATGAATAACATAGCATATCATCACATTTAATACCATTCGTATAATAGTCAATAATTCCATAAACATGTTGAGTCATCCAAGTGTCATAACATATGTATTCATGTTCTTCAAAATTAATCATGGCATATAAGGTAGAAAATTCATTAGAATCATATCTATTACCCTACACAAGTGTGTTGGGTGTGTCACGATCATGCCTTGGCATGCTATGGTATGCTACGATATGATGTAGTGAGTTGTGGTGTGCTACAATATGCTAGCTCATATGTCAATGGCCCTGCCCTTTTGCGGAGTAAGGTTGTATTGGGACTTCTAAGTTTTCATTTTTACATGCCAAACTCCAATTATCCTAACTCCAATGCCAAAACCACTCAAGTAGAACACCATAGGATATTTGTACAATTTAGAACACCATCATTAATATGCCACAATTCTTTTTCATGCTATCATCAATATTAATATATTATTTCATGAAAAATTAATACCTTGATCACAAGTAATCGATTTCCAATTCATCAAGTCATTAATTATGGAATATCACAACAATATAGAATCCTGAATTTCCATTCAACATCATACATACAAATAGTAAGCAAAAAATTACGATTATATGCATAAACCTTGACAATGGAGCCCAAAACTCTCAATCTACCGCTCAACCTCATATAGGTGGTCGTTCCTACCTTCCGCATCATTCCCTAGCACAATGGACATAAACTAAATGTCACAAATAGATCAACCATAATCTATTCTAAGAGAAAACCCATACCAAAATTGGAAACCCTAAATTTAAGATGGTAAAAATCAATATAACAAAACTAAGGGTGATAAAAGGTCATGATACTTACTAAACCACATCTGGAAACAAAGAATAGAGATGGAGAATCTCAATCTCCAAGGCTTCTCAAAACCAAACTCGTGTTCTAGTGCAAAACTGCTAAAACCTTTGATTAAATCTTATTAATTCTTATCTCAATATGTTTTTCTTGTGTTTAAACTAAGGGTAAACAGTGGAGAATAAAGGAGTTCTTTGGGTGTTTTCTGACGTGTGGGGACAATTAGGGTTTTGAAAAAGTGAAAGAGATGAAGTGGATATGTGTATTTATAATGTTGCTATCTAGTTCATTATCGCGAGCGTGCAATAACTATCGTGAGTGTGATCCCCATATTGCGAGCACAATTCTACCTTATCCACCTTTTATTAAATTAAATCAATCTTTTACTTATTAATCCGATTCTTATTAACCAAACCTTTACATGTACCATGACATGTGATAAATTCTAGACCCTAAACAGTGGGTAGACAATCTCTGAGTAGTGTTTACCCTTGGAAGTAGTGGTAAGTACCTTTCTATCTTATACACTATTGTTTAATATGAGATTGTCAGCTCAAGCGCAATGGGTAGAGTGATATTCATTCCAACTGTAGAGGTTGTCTACAGTTATAGGTAGACATTCCAACTTCAGAATTTAGCTAATCACAAAAATTGCCTTTATGAACTGTTATAGGTAGAGTTGTGGTAAGGACATATGTTCTTATAGTGTTTTATACTTTTTATTCAACTCCAATCAATTATGTTATTTTTTTTGTAGGTCAACCGGGTTGTGGACATATACGTTGAACTTAAAGAGCCTTAGAAGGATGAGCATAATAATGTTGCTGGGACTAAGATGAATGCTGAGCTAATTAAGTCTGTCAATGATGATGCAGAGTTCCTAAAGTTTGGCAAATATGTATGTAGGGCTCATAGAAAGAGACATGTCAGTAGATTTATGGGCTCACATTGGACTCAAGACCATGTGCTACCTAAGAAAAAACTCAAAACTTAAGACCAAGTTTGCATTAGGCCTAGAGTTGTTTGATAAGTTCATCAAAGGCAGACTCAAGGCTCGGTTGCCAATCTAGACCCATGCTAATGAACAGGATAATGAAAAATTCTGGACTGCTCTTCTGATGCTCAGTAAATGGCTGGACACCAGGTAAGTCAAAACTATTTTTCTAATTTTATGTTTGTAATTATCTTTTTGGAATGTGTAATAAACTGAGCTGTTATTATTATTTTTTATAGCACATTAAAGAGTACTTACTCGTATAAAGGATGCATCAACATGAATATCCACAGTCAATGAGGGAAGATTTTTTAATTTTAAATGAGATGCTCGGCCAAATAGTTTCTTATAGTTACCCTAACTCTAAGGAGCAACACGAATCTGATATCATTGGCGATAGAAACCTCACAAAATACATTGGCGGGGAATTCAATTTCAAATATTAGAGATAGAGGAAGGATATCAAGGGTGTGTATTTTATTCACAACATGGAAGGTAAACATTGGGTAGCAGTGAGAGCTGAGTTTGAAAGTCATTGTCTAGTGGATTTTGAATCATTGAGGACCTGCTTCACAGATGAACAACTGGCCACTTCAATATTGGCTCTTTGCTTGGTATTCCCATTACTGGCATAGGTTGCAGGTCTTAGTGAACACACTTTTGAGCACAACAAATATGGGATATCGAGAGGTTATCAGATGTACTACAGTAGAATGACGATGATTATGGAGTTTTCGTGCTAAAGTTTATAGAGTTGGACAATTGTAGATTGGGGTTCCACAGCCTTGGGGGTATAAATAAAGATGGAATGAAGAAATTGAGGTAGGTCTTGGCTTGCCATATATCTAATGAGCCCGAACTTTATAAGGAAGGTCATTACGAACAATCATTTTTATAGGACATTAATTGTAAATGAATTTTTCATCAAAATTTGTTGATAGGATATTTAATGTTAATGTTTGGCTTTTTAGAATTTGATCAAAAGTTAATAGGTTCTCATGATAATTACAATGCTTGACCTCATGCAACCTTATCCATATCAGGTCACGACAGTCGAGCACCACGATAGTCTTCATTACATTTGTACCATGTTCACCACCATGAAATCTTTTCACAATTAATTCATTCATAATGAAAACAGAAAATAAAGTGTCATTTATAATTAAGATAGAAGCAAATTTCAAGATTAGATACTATATCATGCATTTTATCATTTATAAATAGACGAAGTTATAGTTGTATATTTGAAATATGCATAGTCCATATCTTCCACATTACAATAAGCTATCTAGACAGTCAAAGTAGCTCGATCACTAAACTGAGTGTACTCTACTGTCGGTGAACTTCATGTGATTCTTGTGGTCTAGAGAAGGTATAGAAATAAGCATTGTGTTCCCTTAAGTCAGGTTTTCAAAATACTTACTTTTCTCAAATGGAATAAGTTTTAGTCTCAAGAGAGGAGAAATTGGAAGGCTGAGATTATGGTAGAGATTTATAGAAGAAAATTTGAAGAACTAGAGTTGTGAGAGTTGGGTTTTGATCATGTATCACATACATATAACGCAGCGGAAAATTAAAATTTTCAAAACCCGAATTAAAGGATTATACATGTGCCAATTAAAACTAATTTAACCAAAGAAAATTCAGAATATATACCTTTATAATTTCTTGATTTTTCTTCAACTTCTTACCTTGTTGGGTTGTAGCGAACCACAACAATCCAATCTTGGATTGTCTCTAACAATATCCACGCAAAGATGAGAGGTTGAAACCACTAGAGAGATGGCTTAAACATACCTCAAAGTGCTAGCAATTGTGTATGTTCATATGAGAAGAAAATTAAACTCTTTAATTTTCTTGTTATCTCCAAAATTTTTTCTTCTCCCAAAAATTTTTCCTTGTCTATTTTCTGTCTTTTGGGGTCTTTTAGATCCAACAGAAAATCAGAAAAATAGATCCAAATTGAAGAGAGGAGAAAGTTGGGAGTTATGAATAGTGAATGGCCATTAAGGGCCAATTTAAGGCATTGGCCAGCTGCTACGCGCTGGCACGCATAGCAGCAGCCCGCCTGGGCCTGCTGGGCCTACCTGGTAGGCCAATCGGCAAGTCTGCCAGGCCAGCGGGCCCGCGTGGGCCCATACGAGCCCGTTAACCCCCTGAGCGATTTTTTTCCGTGATCTTATCGCGAACCGACTCAAAATAATTTTCTCATATTTTGGATCTCATCCTAAGCCATTTTGCTCATTCTTTACATTTCCAAATCGTGTTGCCCATTAGGTTCCCGGTTATGTTGGCCACTTAAATTATCAAATAATTTAAGCAAACCATGAGCAGTATCTAGCAACACATCATGATCCCCAATTGACCGGAAAGTCAGTGGTTTGACTACAAACCTTTCCATAGATAACAATATGTGCAACTCGTCCTTTCACAATTCTATACCCCACTCGGTTCAGAGTATGGACTATATGTCAGCTCCCGCTAGACTGACTGCATCACACCTAGCCCAAATGATTTTAGATCTTGTCACTAAGACTCATTACTCAATTAGACATGTCACTGAAGACCATCTTCATGACAGTTCCACTCTGGCCAGAGATTCCCGAGTAATGATCCCAACAAGAGGCCATGGGTATACTCTCTCTCTATCAGGAGCGGTGAATCCTCTGTTGGCTACCCAATTACCTTTGAATATCTCAAGTTGTACCCAATCACCACCCTATGAGCAACCTCTATGAGGCAACAAGGAATGGAGTCAAAGCACAGAATCAGTATCCAAGATATCCTTAAGTACCTCAAGTCTAAGGATACATGCACCATTGCTATGATGAGACAATCATTGACATTTGAATAGATAATCCATATGATTGTCTCATAGCA
>CATIWF010037207.1:0-23000 GCA_949630135.1 Balakata baccata | reverse complement strand
GGCCTCGGTTTGCCACGTGGAATCTCCAATCCTTTTTTATGTCCAGACAGAAAATAGGAGCTCCTATAATTATAGAGTTTTCACCCATTCACATTCTTACATGTGACATTAGAATATTTATTAGAAATTCAAAAATGACTTTAATATTAGAGTATCACCTTCCATATAATTAGTATAAATTGTAAATAATAAATTATACTACTATGTTACAAAAATTTTAACTATATTTTAACTATATTTTAATTCTATAATTGTTATCAATTTTAATTTATAGAATTTAATTAATAGTTTAATATATTATATTCATTTTTAATAATTAAATATTAAATTTTTTATTATCAAATAAAATCGAATTTTATTGTCTTAATTAATTAATAATAAAATTAATAAATTGTATGAAAATTAATTATAAAATATAATTAAAATTTATTATTATTGTTATTATTATTAATTTTGTAATTAAAATATGAAATTAAGTTAATAAAATTAATTATACTATTAATTTTTCTAATTAATTAAATTATTTCATATTTATATTATTAAATATAATTAATTACAATAACTTAATTTTATATTTTATATTATGAAATCAAGTTCATCAAATTAATTATATTTTTAATTTCATATTAATGAACTTTAATTTTATATTAAGTATATTAATAAATATATTTATTTTATTCAGTATAATTAATATTATTATCTTATTGTATAATTTAGGTTAATATTCCTACTTAGCTAAATAATTAATTAATTAATTATATTAACCATTAATTACATATTAATTAATTTTAAATATATAAATCAATAAATAATTTTATTTATGAATTTTATTTAAATATTATTAAATAATATATGTGGGACCTATAAAATTTTTTTAATCAATTAAAGTTGTATCACTTCAATTTCTAATATTGAAAGCTTACAAAATTGAAATTGATCTTCTTATTTATGCAATTAATTTTACAAGTGCCAAATGATATTTTGCAATTCCACTTACAAGTAGATAATCATGGATATTGCTTAAGCTAGGGTTTTTCTACCATATTTGAAAAAAATATACTCTTTTTATTATTATATAACTGACCTTTTAGAGAATTTTATTAAAATTAACAAGGTCTTAAACTTAAAATAAAAATAAATAATTAAAATTAAATTATTCTTGAATTTAAAATTCTGCATAATATGATTGATGAGAATAAAAATAAAATGAAGAAAAAAAATTTAATTTTATTGTTTATATAAAAATATATAAATACAATTTTAAATTTATTCTAAAATATCACTTATATTGAAATGGAATGAAAAATTTAGGGCATGAAAAGTTAATAATAAAATCTCGAAAATATCTCTATTACTAAATGCATATGTCCTTCGTATGAAAGACGAAGCCGTCTTATGTTTTTTCATATTAACAAATGATATTTCAGTTATATTGCAAAGCAGTCCTTGTTGTTTCTGTATTTTATATGTATTACCCTGAACTATAATTTTTGTTAAATATGATGTAATTTGTTGAGCAGGGGAGGAGCTAGGGGTCTGTATAATTACTTAATTATTTAAAAATTCTATTAACTTATAGGAATTTCCCTTTTTTAAATAAATATAGTTTTGGTAACACAAACCAATATCCAAATTTAACTAGTGCTTATATAAATTGATCAAATATAATAATTGGCTCTTAAGTTGACTGGATTAAATAATTGGTTTAAATAGTTGGAGTACTAACATAATTATCTAATTATAATTGATTATATTTAATCCAGTCAGCTTAAGCGCCAATTAATCCACGTCAACATTAGTTAATTCATTCAATCAATTCATATAAACGTTATATAAATTATGAGATTAGTTCGTACTATTAAAAGATATGTTTCAAAAATGAAAGTTTATATAATTTAAATATAATTTTTTAGAATAATTGTGATATATTGTAAAATTTGGAATTTTTTTCCAATTTTCCCTTTTTAAAAATTAATAAACAAATAACAATTTTAACTATCAATTTTAAACTAATTTAATCTTATTTATGATACTATCATATAATTATAGAATGTTTAAAATTGTTATTGAGTGTCATAAAAATATATTTTGAATTTTTTGATTTAATGGATTAATTTTTTAATTATTTATAAACTGTTTTTTCCAAAATTGCATTTAGAAAAAATATCTATTTACCTGCTTTTAACAAAAGTAATTTTCAAAATTCGAAAAAATTTAAAATAAAAAATATTTTTTGAAAAATATTTTTCCGAAATTTAATTTCAAATGAATCCTTACTCAAAATAAGGAGAATCTTGATAAAAAAAAAATGATTAAGAGTCATATGAACAAATTTTAATTAGTCTATTTATTAAACACTTATTATTTAATTTATAATAGTTAATTAAATAAATTTTTAGTCAAAAGTTTAACTGGCTGCAAATTACTAAATAATTTTTAGTGGGAAGATTTTTTTTTTTTTGTCACACTACAAGTATCAACAACAAATCAATTAGAACTACGTATTAAGAATAGTCTTTTTTTATGTTGAATAAGAACTTAAAAATTATAAAATATTTCTTTATAAATTTTAAAATAGATACATATGTAGGACTCAAATTGAAGATATATGATTAAACTGAAAGTGACTGAATTGAAGATATCTAATTAAGAGGTTTTGTTGAAAGACTTAAATACACAAAATTGTAAAGTTTAGGTATCAAAATGAGAAATTTTTTTTTGTCCTAATATTATATGAATCACAAATCTTGACGTATTTGGATATAGAGTGGACCCCACTTTCAAATCTTTCTCGCCATTTTTTTTTTCTGCTTTCTGCTTTCTTTCTCGTTCACCATTCTTCTCTTGGCGACTGTTTCTTTTAGTGTTCAAAATTCTTCACTTTATAGACACAAGTTTTCTGCTTCAATTTTCTTCTTTTGAATTCTAATGGTTGTTTAGTTAAGTAATGTTGGTTTTGCTTATCAAAGATTGAATCTTGATGGGTGGCGTAGCTTAATCGCACCATATCTTTGTTGCTTTGGATTGCTTTTACAGTAAGTCATATTCTTTACTTACCTTAATTAATTCTTCGATTTGTTATTGGGTTATATTCTTCATTTTGACTTGTTTAGGCTTTTTAAAAAATGGTAACTTAATTATGAAATCTCGGCTATGTGATGGATAGTAGTCATCAAGAGTTTATCAAGTTGCCATTTTGGGTTTTCAAGATTGATTTGGTTAGCCTTGTTTAAGTAGTCGACCATTTTTGGCCATTAAAATATAAGGGATTGGATCGTTGGTTCTTTTTGTATCTTGCATTGGGTTTCAAACTTCTGGGATTTTCTTTGACTTCTTCGTGAGTTCGAGACTTGGGTATTCTTTCTCCTCTGTCCATTGAATTAATTTATTTTATTGGATTTCTTTAATTTGGTATGGTGGTTATGTTTATCCTAAGTGTATTTTTGCAACTTGGGTTGTTCAAATTAATATTGAAGATTTCTTTTTTGTTCTCTTAACTTCTCTTGAACAACGAAATTGAATCAGACTACTCGTTCAAAATTATCTTTTAGTGTTTTAGAGAATCATAATCCTGTGCTTTCTGTTCTATATGGTCTTGCTTGATAATATTAGATAATTTTCTCTGTGCATCATATTATCATTATCACAATTATTATTATTGTTTTTAAATCATAGAGATGGGAGAATCTAACCAAATAAGCTTGGAATTCTTAAGTTAGTAAGTTACTGCTTGAGAAGGAATTCCTCAATAATAACGAGTGCCAATGATAATGTTATTTAATGCTTCATTTGATATGGAACCTATATTGGATTGTTTCTCTACTTTTCTCCCCACCCTCCTTTCATCATTTCATGCGTGAGAAGTGTTTTCTCAGAAAATAAAATTTGATAGGATTCTGTGGTTGGCTTTTTAACTTTAAATTATTGTTTGTTTAGAAGCAGTTTTTGTCTTTTTCTATCTTTATTTTGAGATCAATGTTACGTATCAACTGGGTAGGAACAAAAAAGAATTGTATTATTTCACTCTAAAAAAATTCTTTTTCTGCTGTTGTTCTGAGTTTTAAAAATTACCCCGTCTGCTGAAATTCTGGATTCATTTATTTTGAAAAAAGGGTTAGTGCCTTATTAGGGAAACATCACTGTTCGTTTTGAATATGACTTTGAACTACTTTCCTTCAAAGTTTCTTATATGAATTGACATGTTCATAAAAAAAATTGACCGTTGTGCCTGAACCAAACAGGTTATCAAGGTTATATATCACTCAAAATAAGCTAGTGGCTGCATCGTTTTCTAATTCGGATATGTAGCATGTGTCACTATTGTGGTACCCACCTGCCAAATTCTCAGGATGAAAAGAGGAAACTTGAGAACAGAAATAGTCTAAAATTAAATGGTCTAGTGAGCACTGGTCTTGTAAGTTTTGTCAAGAGAAGCAAGAACAAGAACATATAATGTGCAGTGGTGGGAGTCCTGAATCACTGATGATCACTCCATCAATTTCATTATCCAGCAGTGACAAATCTGTCTCAAGCTGCAGTAAATTTTCTGCCTCTTCTTGTTATCCTTTTGTTCCTTTGTTGATGCAACTAGTGACTAATACTATGTATAATTTTTGTTTTATTTTTCATGCAATCAGGTGATATGTCAGTTGATGTAAACTCATATGTGCCACACATTGAATTGTGGTTTTTATAGATATCATTAATGGGATGTTTAGATGCTAACTAAAGATCTCTATTTATTTTCTTAGGGGAGAGGAAGGTACAGTAGATAGAGCTTGGGAGGATGTCAGTTATGGGCCGAAAGGAAAAGTGCATAAATCAAGCTTGGAATCTCATGTAGATGGAGTAAATAAATTGTATAAAGTGGCAGAGAACAACTTGAATGAAGGCTATCATGGTGATGTTGCAAGATATATAGATATTATGGAAACTTTTGATGGGCAAGAAACGAGAGATAATTCCTCTGAAAATTATGTTGAATCGATAAATGAAGGAAATGAGATATCTCGTTCAGGTTATGATGAAATGGATTCCCAAGTTTGGGAGCCTCCTGAAGCAGAGGAACCAGAACATGATTTGGAAGATAGTGTGGCTTTTAATGATGACGACGATGATTATGATGATGGCACAGAATGGGGCAAGCCAAGTTCATTGAGTTGCTGCAGAGATGAAGGTAGTGAGAGTTACAGATTCAAAGAAGAAAAGCAAAAGGCAATGGAGGAGGTTGCACATGGAAAGTTTAAGTCCACTGTGAGTCAACTTCTTAAAACTGCAGATGTTTCTTCTATAGGAAAAGATTGTGAAAGTTGGCTGGATATAGTTAGTTCTTTATCATGGGAAGCTGCATCATTTTTGAAGCCAATTGATGAGAAAGGCATGGATCTGGGTGGCTATATAAAAGTGAAATGCATTGCAACAGGTTCCTGCAATGAAAGGTGATACCCTTGCACCACATTCGAAAGCATTGATTTTGTTAATGAAACACAGAAATCTAGTTAATTGAGGAAGACAAAATTGTTAATCCAGAGAAAATTTTAAGGAAAAGCAGTATAATGCTGCTGCTGCTGCCCCTGGTGTTGGTAATCTGTTCTGCTTTTCAGTAATCTTCTTTAGTTGCAAAATGTGTCTTTTCTAAAGATATGGATTTTAGCTTAGATTATATATCAAAATAAAAAACATGATGAATTTAGCACAAATCCAAATGATGTTTTAAGTGTAGGTCGTTAGAAAAGGGGTCATGCTTTTATCTTTTTACCTTTCCTAAAGCATTGACATTTTGTTAGTTTATTTATTTATTTATTTTTTCAGTCAAGTAGTCAAGGGCTTAGTCTTCAAAAAGAGTGCTGCTCACAAGCACATGCCAACTAATTACAAGAACCCAAGATTGTTGCTGATCCGGGGAGTTCTTGGTCAGTCATCAAGCGGGTTATCTTCATTTAAATCAATGGAGCTGGTGAGTTGATCTATTAGAATCCTTTAGTCTCATTCATCATGGTAGCACAATGCTACTTCTTAAACTTTTATTGAAAGCAGGAAAAGGATAATTTGAAGTTGCTTATGGACATGATAGAAATGTGTCACCCAAATGTTGTTTTAGTAGAAAAATCTGTCTCTCGTGATGTCCAAGAGTCCATTCTTGCAAAAGGAATGACACTGGTGTATGACATGAAGCTTCATCGCCTAGAAAGAGTTGCTCGTTGTACTGGTTCTCCAATTTTTTCTTCTGATTCTTTGGCGGGTCAGAAGTTAAAACAATGTGACTCCTTTCATATTGAAAAATTTGTGGAGGAACATGCTGGCTTAGGTGAAGGGGGAAAGAAGCCAAGTAAGACACTGATGTTCATTGAGGGCTGTCCTACACATCTGGGTTGCACAGTGAGTCGGAAAACCTCTATTTTGCTTTATTTTCCCTCTGTAATAAAGCATACATTTCATAAATTGCATGCATTTACGCTCTTCATAAACCTTCGTTATCAAATTGGAATCTTGTCCGATAGAAGATGACATATTACAAATATTACTATGCAAAATATATTATACATATTGACATCACCCTTCGAATAAGGGTGGTATAGAAGGCCTCGAATAGTTCTGGTATGGACCCTGATGCCAAGACATTTCTAACTCTTTAGAGGACAACTTAATTGCAAAAGCTATGTTAGGCAGAATTACTCCTCTTTCTCATCTCTCTTTTATATCTTTTTTATTGTTTAAGCCATTTATTGCTACAGAAACAACACAACGAAAAAAGGTTGGCTTGAAATAGAACATAATGAAGTAAAAGGATGTTAAACTAATTTGGTTATTTGATGTATGCTTTTATCTATACATGATGACTGTGCTGTAATTTAAGAAGCTACTGATACAGTTAGATTGCAACTTTTTCTTTTCTAGTTTTTTCTATTTCTGCACAAGCTTAACTGCATCTACCATTAATCTTGCAGATTTTGTTGAAAGGAAGTCATAGTGATGAATTGAAGAGGATTAAAAATGTGGTGCAGATTGCAGTTACCGTGGCATATCATTTGATTCTTGAGACTTTGTTTTTGGTGGACTGGAGAGCAATGTTCTCAACTGTCTTGTTACCTGCGACAATTAAGATGTCACCAAGAGATCTCCCCTTGTCTGCCTCAGGAACTGCTGATTCTAGTATTCCTTGTTTTGAGAAGTCTATTGCTGAAACTGGGACATCTGCTGTCGATATTCCCATTTCTAATGTATTTTGTGGTGAGGATTCTCACCATTCAAACATGGTATTAGAAGGTAATGCTATGTCTTATGTGCCATACGACCCTGTCATTTTTTCTGGCTTCTCATCTCTTTCAGCTTCTCTGAAGAAAGTTGTCGGGGAGGATTTCCCACTTGCTTCCTCCGTTCCATATCAGTCCTTTGGGTTCCATGAACAAAATATTGATGGTAAAATCACCAAAGAGGTTCCAATTTTGAAAAGTTTGGAATTTTCCAACCAATGTGGTATAATAGCATCTAATGTTGATGAAGAGAAATCACTTGGACACCCTCAGTCTTTGATGCCTCACTCTGAACCTGTTGAGAAAGAAAATAATGTTGACAATGAAGAAGATCAAATTAAGAGTAAGGATGATGTCAATTCAGTGTTGAATTCTCAGGGTATTTTGGTTTTGATGTCCAGCCAGAATGCGTTAAGAGGGACTATATGTGAGCAAAGCCATTTTTCTCATATCATGTTCTACAGGAATTTTGATGTCCCCCTTGGAAAATTTCTTCGGGATAATCTACTGAATCAGGTTTTTGACATCTCTATTTCTTAAGGAATAGTATATTAATGTTGTTACTTGGTCTGTGGTTCTAACTTGTTTCCTATTGAGATTCAAGAAGCAGTGTGTTGCTATCTTGAGTTAAAGGCTAATTTTTAGGATCTTCTTAGAAATATGGTATATTCTTTCAGTTCACTTATTGAATTTGAAGTTAACCTTCAGTTGGCATGACAAGGCAGGTTGCAGTTGCATTCATAGTACTTTTCTAGATTTAGATTGCTTCATTTGAAGTTTCCACTTATTGAAACTGCATATTTTGCAGAGGCGCCATTGCACCACATGTGATGAATTGCCTGAAGCTCACTTTAACTATTATGCACATCACAATAAGCAGCTTAATATACGAGTTAAACTGCTTCCAAAGCATTTGCCTGGAGAGGCAGAAGGAAAACTTTGGATGTGGAGTTGCTGTGGTAAATGTAAACCTGAGACTGGAATTCGAAAATGTACTAAAAGAGTTACGATTTCTACTGCTGCACGTAGATTGTCGTTCGGAAAATTCTTGGAGCTGAACTTTTCTCACCACCCTTCAGTTGGTAGATTATCCAGCTGTGGCCATTCTCTAGAGAGGGACTTCCTGTACTTCTTTGGGTATGTATTACAACCCTGCTAGTATATACCTTAGCATTCATCTAGGATTGTGACAAAAAAAAAAAAATTTCTTTATATTCAAGAATTGGTACTTTAATATATTAGAAGAGATATTTTGGTAGACATAATATATTCAGTAATGCAAGTACTGTAATATAGCTCAAAATGAAGGTATACAGTCTCCACCTACACCCCCACAAAAAAAAAAAAATACGAATTTGATTCTCAACCTCCACCTATAAAAATTTAATCAAGAAAACAATGACTGCCGTAAAGAATAAAGTACATTTTTTAATCACACATGGATGCAATTATTAATATAACCAATTTATTTTAACAATATATAAAACAACGGAAATAACTTATTTTGATGCATTACCTTACTATAATAAAAACTTTGAATTTTTTAAAGAATAATATGACCGTTTGTTAATCAGTTTTATTGTTCCACACACTTCAAAGTGCTTGGAGATTCCATGAACTTGAATTTTTTAAAGAATAATACAATAGATTTGTTAATTAGTTCTAATGTTCCACGCACTTCAAATTGCTTTGGATTTCCATCCTTCTTCCTCTTAAATAAACAAAGCAAAATGTTATTTAGGGTTTGGGCTTATACTGTTCGAGATGTAGGGTTTAGGCCTTAACCAAATGCCTACAAGATAGACAGTTGACCAATAAGTTTGATAGCTGAATGGAAATTTGAGAGTAATGTTGGCATTTCATATAGACCTATACAAGTTTAAAAGAGATAAATGACCAATTTTACCAAAATATAAGGACCTTAAGTGGCCTCCTTAATCATGTTGGTAGCTTATAACCTTTTGCTACCCTCATGATACACAGGCAAACATTCTTCTCACAAGATGCTGGGGTTTATATCAGTGGAATTGGGATAATAATTATTGTTTCGATTAATTAGTTCATGTGACTGTTATATCAACTCGTTTGAAATGATTTGTTACTTTTTTAATATTTATGTTCATATCTTTGGTGCTAATCTATCACACAGATTAGGTGCAATGGTAGCAATGTTCAAGTACTCCCAGGTTACAACTTACACTGTGTCCCTGCCACCTCAGAAGCTGGAGTTTAACCATTCAATTAGATATGATGGGCTTAAGCTAGAACTCGAAGATGTACGTGTCTTTTCTAATTATATATGCTTTCCAGTTTCTGATAAAGCTTAGTTATTTCTTTAGCTAGTTATGAAAGATGAATTCCACTTCTTCCATTTAAGAATGGTCTTTCTTTCATGGTGATTGTCATGTTGAAGTAAAATTGTTGATTTCTTTGATCTTGTTAAAAGGTTTACTCAAAAGGGAGATTGCTTTTCAGTGGGATTGCAGACTCTTTGAAGAAGTTAAAATTTAAATTTGAAGGATCTACACTGAATCTTCGAGGGTCACTGAAAAAATTTTCTGATATTGAAGCAGGAAAGTTCTGACTTTGAGGTTAGTTAGTTCTATTTCACTGCATGTTTGTTTCATTTAACCATGTGAGGTTTTGAAAACATAATTGAGTGCAAATTATATTTTAAATTTTCTATATCTGCCTTTTTAGAGTTAATGATTACAAATTACAATTGGTAAAATTTTGTTCAAGTGTCTTAAATACAAAGAACCATACAAGTCTGTTTTGAGGACTCTACTTGCCCAATAGAATTCTAATATTCCTTTTGCGCAATTGAGTGGTTCTCTTATCTGACTTGACTTTTGAAATTCTTTTATGTACTAGATTATTGAGAACTTCATTCCTGTTTACAGTCACTGCTAATGTAGGTTTTGTTTTTGTTTTTGTTTTAATTGATTGTCTTTACCATATGTGTGAACAACCAGGCAAGCATTAACAATGTTGTTGCGAAGAACGGAAATGCAGATAAGCCTGATTACATGTTTCTTAGCCTAAACCGATTGTTGTGGGAGCTTCTTATTGAATCATGCATTTGGGAACGGAGGCTAAATTCACTTCTTTTGCCTGATCCTTCATTGGTTGGTATCGATGCTATTGAGAAACCAGTGCAGGACAAATTGAAGTCAGAGGTTAGTGAGGCCACTAATAGCAGAAATGGACAGATTGAAGTTGTTTTAGGAAACAATGGTGACAACTCTGTAAATAACTTTGGTATTCCTGTTGAGGCAAATCAAGTGTTAATTGGAAAGATTCCAGCTGATGGTCCTGTGCAAGAATATGTTCAAGAACATCTGGATTGCTTATCTCCTTTTGCTGAAGATATTGCAGGTTCCAACTCATACTCTTTGAGCCAGAATAGATCATGTAGCCCTAAGTTATTTATCAAACCTTACCCACCAGGCAATTCTTCTTTGTCTGAGGATTTGGATGGGGAAAGGAACACTCCCATTGCTCCTGATATTGGGAATGATGATTCTGTTGTTGATTCAGATGGATCTAGAAAGGGTACATCTCTGCATTCACTAGTATCCAGCTTACAAAACTCAAATGGATGGTTCTGGATGCCATTTTCAGAAATCCATCAGATATACATGGAAGATATTGAGAGAGGTTTCATGCCAAAGTTTCAGTTAATCAGCAGCTATCTACAGGAACGAATACCTGCAGCTTATCAACTAATCAGCGAGGAAGGACAGAGGTTGCACTTCCACCTTGGAACTGATAACAATATTGTTAGAGACCATGATGGTGAGCTCTCTACTATTGTTGCTTGTGCTCTGGCAGTTCTGAAGGATATACCTGTTTCATTGGAGGTTTTTGATGAGGATGGTCAGAAAGAGGGTAGTATGTCTGCTAAATCAACTGAAAGTTCACAGCTCCTGTCTCGTATTCCTGCTAGGATTTCAGCACATTGGTCTTCAATTGGTTCTTCTGATTCAGATTTGTACAATTCTATGTTAGGCATTTCTCCTGAAGAGTCTCGACTCTACAGCTTTGGTGGTATCAATTTTCTGGAATCCTTGGCTGAGAATCTTAGCCCTGAAGTCTCTTTAGGGGTTACAAAATCACTAGGAAAGGGTAAATATTCAGTAATCTGCCTATATGCAAAGCAGTTCCATGATCTTCGAAGTCGCTGCTGCCCATCTGAGGTGGATTATATTGCTTCTCTCAGTCGATGTAGGAACTGGGATGCTAAAGGTGGAAAAAGCAAATCCATTTTCGCTAAGACACTTGATGACAGGTTCATTATAAAGGAAATCAAGAAGACTGAATTTGAGTCATTTGTTAAATTTGCTGCTCATTATTTCAAGTACATGAAAGAGTCTTTTGATTTGGGGAACCAAACTTGCCTAGCTAAAGTTCTTGGGATTTATCAGGTATGTTATACTGAGATAAATCTTTGATTATTGCTACTTTATTATTCTAAAAATCTAACTGTTTTGTTATAATAGGTCATCATTAGACATATAAAAACTGGGAAAGAAATGAGGCATGATCTGATGGTTATGGAGAATCTTTCCTTTGGTCGAAACGTTACTCGTCAGTATGATCTTAAAGGTGCTCTGCATGCTCGATACTGTTCAGCTGCTGATGGTTCAGGATATGTTCTATTGGATCAAAACTTCGTGGATGACATGAATTTGTCACCGCTGTATGTTAGTAATAAATCAAAGCGTATACTGGAACGTGCTGTCTGGAATGACACAGCATTCCTTAATGTGAGTGTGATCTTAATTCTTTTCAAGTCAAGCTAGACCAACATAACAATGATCCCCTTTATATTGTTCAATCCAGAGCTTTTTTTTTTTAAATAATTACTGAATAATGGAGATCATTTACAATAAAGTTTCTTATCAAGCAACAGCATTTTTCTTCTTGACATTCCCTGTCACAACTCTCTCTCTCACTTGCATTGTTTCTGCTTTTTGTTCTTTTGCTTTTGAGCTGCATATGTCCTTAATTGTTACCCCCATTTCCCCCTTTCTGGTTATTGTTTACAACGGGCAATTATGTTAATGCTGGTTATTGGAGATTGTATTATTGTTTGATGTATTTATGGCTGATAGATTTGTTGTTTTGTCTATGCAGTCGATCAATGTCATGGATTATTCGTTACTTGTTGGGGTAGATACCCAGGAACGACAACTTGTTTGTGGGATAATTGATTATCTTAGGCAGTACACCTGGGACAAGCAACTGGAAACATGGGTGAAGTCTTCCCTTGTTCCTAAGAATGTGTTGCCAACTGTCATTTCTCCGAAAGAATACAAGAAGAGGTTCAGAAAGTTTATGGCAGCAAATTTCTTGAGTGTCCCAGATAATTGGTGCTCGCAGCCACAGAAATCATCTGAGCCATGTGAACTTTGTGGAATCAAAGAAGTTAGTCCAGCTCAACTGAAATGCTACAAGCAATGAGAGTTAAATAGGGATGTCTCACTAGTCATGTTTGCAAGGCTCATGAATTTTTTCTCTCTCTGCCTTTAGATTCATAATCCTGTAAATAGGCATGTGCCACAGTTATACAGGTAGCCTCATTATAAATCGATTTTTAGCCAATTATGGGAATAGTTTTGTAAGCAATTGGGTCTGCCTTTGCGAAGTGAGTTTTGTAAAGTTCATTCAGAAATTGTAGAGAGCCATGAACTGGCTATTTTAGATCAATGAAAATTTATACTAATTCTTTGATCATGATGCAGCTACTTTGTTATTTCTAACAGCTAAAAACGTTGTTAATTAATGGCGAAATTCTGCAGGTTGTTTCATCATTATGGAACACAAATGGATTTTCTTTTTCCTCTGAAGGTAGCTGGTTGTCTGCTCCCGAAGACTAATCAGAACTCAATGCACCCAACAATCCGGTTGTTCAAAATCCAACATCAAATGTTTTAACAGTAGATGAATCATTTTCCTTCTTCACCTCTTAATTTCTTTGAGCAAAAGTACTGCCATGACTGTTGTCGCCAAAAGGTACAAGGCACATTCCTTAGTGGGAAAGCATAATCATTTCCGGAACAGACAGCAAATGCCAGAAGTCAAAGGAAACCTTATACAAAATTGAAAGATACCAAGATAAATGCAGAAGGCAGAGAATTGCTTATTGCTTACCTCTCCCAAAACTTAAACGGGGAATCCACCTTCTTTTCTGCCATTAGACTACCTCTGATCATATCCTTGCATTAGTCCTTTCCTTTAAGAACTCTTCAACAAAGTGCTTGCGAGATATGGAGAACTCAAGCAGGCAAGACCTGATGGAAAGCTGCGATCATAGTAATGATTACTACTATCTGAAAGATGATGACGAGCCTGATGAATCCTATTACCTATGTCTAATAAATGCAATCCTGAGTGGCACTGCAAGGCTCAATGTTCTCTTGCCAACTGCAACAATCCTTGTCTTCACCATTTTCGTTCCCATTTTAACCAATGACGGCAAATGTACTTCTTTGAACCGCTGGCTGATGGGTGTATTCTGGGCTCTCCTGTCCGGCTCCTGCATATTCTTTACGTTCGCAGATAGCTTTCGAACATCAACAGGGAGGTTGTTTTATGGGTTAGCAACATTCAGAGGGATATGGACTTTTAATGGCGACAGGAAGAGGCCGAATGTGCCATCAGATTATAGGCTAAGATGGGCAGATCTCTTCCATGCGTCACTTTCCCTGATTGCATTTCTTGCTTTTGCTGGCTCGCATACCGATGTTGTGGGGTGCTACTACCCAGAGATGCCAAGGAAGGTGATCAACATTGTTCCTCTTGCTGTTGGGTTTGTGATCAGTGTTCTGTTTGTATTGTTTCCCTCCAGAAGAAGAGGAATTGGATATCCTTTCTTGCTGCAGAGGGAGGCTTTATACTCTAGACGATGAATTTTTGTTTTCTTGGCATACAAAGTCAAGGAAATGATGTATACGTACATTTTATCCCCTTTAGATTTTTCATTGAAAGCAAATTGAGTCTGTTCTATGAAATAACATGTAGATACTGATTTTGTGAATTCAAATTTCCAATTGATTTCAACACAAAAAAAGAAAAAAAAAAAAAAACTCAAATTACCAACTAACTATTGATATTTACACCTACTGAGAAGTTTGACGACAGATGGCCGCAATTCATACCAGAAATTGACATTTTGACCCTGAAAAGTTAGAAGGGAGAAGGTAGAGGAAAAGGGATGCTAGTACTCCCAAAAATATTTCATACTAATCCTTCTTAGTTTATAAATGAGGGAGAACAGAAGATATGAATAAAACAGTAAAAATGGCCTTTTAAAACAACAAAATGTATCTATATAAATATTGAAGTACAAGAGGGAAAAAAGTGGAGGAAACGAGCACTAGTTCAAGTACAATGGCATCGCAAAGGAATTGGTACCCCTGTCGGTTTCCTCTTGTCTCTAACAATGGCTTCCTTAATCATGGGTAATTTTTGGTGGACTTTTTTCCATATGTGATTCACTGCACCATCTGGAGGAACCGGTCCAATACCCCCAGGATAGCCATTATCATACTCAAAGATTGGCTGAACCTCTGCCATTTTTTGACGAAATTCATCCCTCTGCTTTTCTGAAAAGCTGTTAAGATGACCTACAAGCCAATTTGGTTTTAAGGCATCATTAACTGCCACAAAAACTGAGATTAGAGAGTAATCCACCATCCCCTCAAATGGGAGTTCAATGTTGTCGCTGACAATAACAGGTATACAGAGACTTTGGATGGCATCAAAGAGTCGGCAAGAAGTAGGGGTGTCCCCGGCTGGGTGCAAACAGAATTCGGATGATCTCATCCCTCTAATCGATTGTTCTCTCCCCGTGGCATTGGGGAAACCTTCTTCCATGATAACCCCAGGTTCATTAACCAACAAGTCCCACAATTTTTCTCGAACGACACCTCCCTGTTGAATAGAAAGATTTAATAACATTCCAACGTAACAAAGCAAACTAAATGAGAAAAAATGTATATATTTCTTTAGTGCAAGATGAAAGCTGTTCTTCCTAAAATGTTGGAACAGAGTAAACAAAATAGATATTTTCACTCTGAACGCCAGTCATAACTACCCTAATTATTCAGAAAAGACTAACAACACAAAAAAAAAGAAAAAGATAAAGATAAAGATTTTCAAATGTCATATCAACACCAACGTCTTCCAGACTGAAGTTAGGGTTTCAGATCGACAGTTATAAGAAATGGTAGCAGCAATTAAGCTAACACAATATTGGCTTAGAAGTGCCATTTGGACTAATCTATTTCTCAAAACAAGGAGATTCTGCTTAACATGAGGATAATACTCCAAATTAATTTTCATTGATAGAGAAGAACTGCCGCTCAGATAAATGGATATAATGGAGGGAGGGCGGTGGCCTCTATTTTGGTCCAACACAGATCTATCAGTGGGTTGGGGAAATGAAAGCCATTGCATTTGAAATTAATACAAAAGATTTGTTATGCATTCAGTTAGGAAGCAAGTTTCATGATGTAAGAACCTGAAAATAGCAACTGTAAACATATAAAACTCAACCACAATTGACCAAAATGAATGCAGAAGGAAGACTTTTACATCGGATGCTTGAACAAAAATAAGACTCTGCTGCCAATTTCTGAAGGATTCAGGAAATTGATACTGACCCGGTGCCTATGTTTGGCGCCCTTGAAATAAAGGAGGGTGTGGCGTTTCTTATTCTCTGACAAGTGCAGTCTAGGAAGCAGATGTGTGTATGGAACAATTACATCTTTCAGCAATGAAACTTGAGTGTGCTGTATCATATCTGATGAGCTTCCATACGATGATTTTGAGTCAAGCCTATACCAACCACCAAAATCTACCACAAGGAGAATAGCTGGAGCTATCTCAGCTCTGACGTGCCACATCGCAACTGGGTCTGCCAAAGAATGCTTCAAGTTTTAACATAACCTGACAATCCAAAGACTAAATCATAAGCTGCTAAACTACAACGAACAATTTATTTCCCTGCTCCATCAAGTAGATAAACAAAGTCTTCATAGTATTTAACTTTCTGCAAACGGAATAAGAAGAACAAATATATGCTGGGTATGGAAATAGGTGATGAATGTCATTGAGCAAATAACGAGCTAACTTTGCACGGCAAAATGTTTGATATATTAGAACACTTCTTCTCCATATGCAAATGGTGTAGAAGCGCCATCTACTTGATCCTCAGAAAAACAAGCGCAGATATTTTATCAACACTCTAGCCAAATCCAAAGATGATAAAAACAGAACAACACCTAAGAGTAGTAATGGAACCATCTACTTTATCCTTTTAGCAGCTCAAACATTAGAATCCTTCCAAGGTCGCAATGAAATGCAGATGCAACATCACGTACAAAGTCAAGCACCAAGCTTAATTAGATTCAGAATAGCAAGCATATCCGTTAAGCGGGCAAAATCAGTTTTGATCAATCATTACTCTTGAACTCGCACCCATCAATAATAATAATAAGATGATTGCAAGTTGCAACCTTACCACAATGGTAGTAACTAGTAAGAATCTCAAATCAACTAAAACCAACAGAAATAATAGCTTCAAACTCACTAAGAATGTAAGCTTTAAACTCACTAAGCATATAACTCCACAGCTGAAAATCAAATCATTGTAAAAAAATAATTCAAAACGGACAACCTAATCTGACAAAGGAATTAAAAGCACTACCTGTTAGAACGAAGACATGATCTCTTCCACCAGACCGTTTCCATGCCTCGGAATTCTTCACAAACTCGATCACTTCCTTCTGCCTTCTGTAATCCTCATTCCCTTCTTTCCTCCTAAACGTGCCCTTCCCTCTCCCGAGCTCCATCTCTGCACTCAATGTGGCGAAAAAGGGTATAAAAACAACATCCGCCTGATTAACATCAAATACCCTTTTAACAAAAGATTGAGTCCTCAAATTCTGAGGGGTCATCAGGTCCCCAGTGATCCAATACTCCGCACTGTACTGCTTGGTCAGTGGATTCTCGGGATACGAGGGGAAATTGGAACTCATGTGTTCATGTGTGGCTCCAACGCGGGGGTGATCCGGGTCGGAGCTAATGCGGGAGTCGGGTACGGATGAGGACCAGTACTGATCCAAGAGCCCATAGTTGAGGGATCTAGGGAGATCTGCTAAGTAGACATTGAGGGGATTTTGGATGGCTTGAAGGGTATTTTGAGGATTTAGAAGAGATGGATTAGATTTGGAGAATAACAAGAAAAGAGAGAGAGAAAGAGAAACGAGGACGAAGGTGAGAAAGAGAGAAGGGATTGAGCATGGAAAGATGGTTGCTTTACTGGCGACGAAGGCGGCGACGGAGCTCCTTAGTGCCATTACTTGGGTTTTGTGTTTGAGCTTCAGATTTGTTGAACTGGGGTCGCATTTTCATGCAACTCAAGTCTTTAAACTGTTCAGAGAAAATCAAAATTAATAAGTAAAATTTCAAGCTTTTCTCTAAAAAAAAATGTAAATGTAAATCTAGAATTCATGTTTGAATCAATATGTATAATTAATTTATTTATTTTTTAATAAATATTTTTAATGATTGAAAAATGTGATGAAAAATTATTGAGAATAAAAATTTTATTATTGAAAAATGATAATTAAGAAAAAAAAAGATGAAACAGATGTTCCATCAACGGGCATCTCAAAAAATCACTTTTTCATTGCTATGCTACTTAACTAATCTTTATACCTTTTGACAATAGCAAATCATATTATTTCCAGCTTGTTTCTTGGCTAATACCCATTTTCTTCTACTGTCAAAACTTTCAAGATTTCAAGCTCTGCTGAAGTCAAAATCTACCAATAAAAAGAGGAGTAAAATTGAACTGAAAAAGCCAATTTGACCATGTAAGATAAGTAATGGTATAGGAGAAGAGATGGAATTATAGACAGCATTTCAAGTTGAATTTTCCTACAATGGTCACAAATGCTCCAACTCTTCAAGTGGAAAAGTTAAAGTTCCAATTGTAGCCATAATAGAAATTAATCTATAACAGACAGTCAGCAAAATAAAGCACTAATTCTATCATTACTAAGAGAAGAACTCAAACAAACTAAGCCTCCATCACTACCCCATCAAAATTCCAATCTCTAACAAGATCCCTTCGCACCGCATGGCTCCTGACTAGTCGCGGAGGTCCCATCATTTCATCATGACTCAGATAATTAGGCTGCGGGGTGACTTTGGATGTGGATGCAATTGAAGGATGTCTTGGAGGAGGAAGAGAAAACTTCCTGGTTATGCAGTTCGCAATGGCAGAGCATCTTCCATCATTATCTGAACTTGAGACCGAGTAGCTTCTAAAAGAGTGCGATGGACTTTCTACGCTATGGCATACAAGACAAGCTAGGCTCATATTCAGTTCCTGACTAGTTTCAGACTAACTATATCTTCTTTGCTGCAAGCTACATGCCAAAATCAAATGAAAGTAAATATTTTTTCATATCTAGAAAACGCTACAAAAATGAAACAAAAGAAAAATCATGAATGTGCTTGAAAAATAAATATTCAGCATCAGGAGAACTAGAAGGCACTGTGTTCTACAGAAATAAGTCAATATCCATTGGCTATAGAAAATGCCATGTTGCAAACAAGGAAATTTACTAACGAGTTACAAGCATCAAAAGGTGCAATCATAGAGAGAATTTTATGAATTTGCAAGAAAAAGTAGTAGTTGTGATAATAAGGGAGAATTTCACTCACGATCCTGCAATTATATAGCTCGTAACAACTCAGTATCTAAAAAATTATTTGTAACACAAAAGTACTCAAATTATGTAAATCGTAACAACTCAGTACCTAAAAAATTATTTGTAACACAAAATACCTCAATTTTTATTTTGTAACACAAAAGTACCTCAACTTTTATTTTGTAACTAAATAGTACTTTCGTTTTTAATTGTTAGTCTCTTTAACATAAGTGTGATTAGAAATATTCACATCAGATAAATTTTAATAAAAATAAAATTAGTTATAATATTCACATTAGATAAATTTTAATTTTGTTGACTGGATATTACAACTAATTTTTTTTATTAAAATTTATCTGGACATTTCATGTCATACTTCTATTAGAGAGACTATGGGGTGTTTGGGAGTACTGTTAAGTATTCCAAAAGCATATTTTGAATTTTCTAATTTAATTGACTAATTTTTTTTTTTAACTTTCAAATCTGCTACTAGAAAAAATATTTATTTATCTGTGTCTACCAAAAACAGTTTTCAAAACTTAAAAAAGCTAAAAATACAAAAAAAAATTTCTGAAAATCGTTTTTTCCAAACATAATGTTAAACGAGCCATAATAGCTGAAGATAGAAATACTATTTAATTACAAAATAAATGTATTTTTATGTTACAAATATTTTTTAAGGTACTGAATTGTTATAATTTACATAATTAGGATACCTTTGTGTTATAAATAATCTTTTGGGTACTAAATTGTTACAATTTACATAATTGAGGTACTGTTGGAGAAATTCACCCTGATAATAATAATAATAATAATAATAATAATAATAATAATAATAATAATAATAATAACAACAACAACAACATGTATAAGACATAGGATAGTCCATGAAGAGTAAGGTGATTAGTACTTGTATACAGTAAACAGAGATGGTAGAAATGCAGAATTTAGAATATACCACACAAGCTGGAAAGTTTATTAACTGAAAAACTGCCTAAAAAGCATTACAAGCATGGTATTTAAACATCCTACCTATTGCTACACCTTTATGCTATGTTTGAGAAGACATACTGAACAATATATGTAAAATTGGTTACATTACATGCCATATAGCTTGGTTTGGTCATAAAATTTGACGTAATGTAACATACATTGAATAATATAATCATTTTCACTTTAAACTAAAGTAAGGCCTATTACCTGCAAGACTGCATTTAATCATGATTACAGTTTTCATATTTTAATTACCACTATCACCCTTAATTATTCCCCCATATCACCATTACCGTCAACCTCCACCAACCAGCAGCATCACCACCATTCACCCATAGGCTCTTGTAAGACTTTAAACAAAGATAAAAGACTCCTAAGGACATTTGGACTATTATTAAAACAGACTTGAAAATTACAAAAATACTGCTATTATTACAGAGGTCTAGCTAATTTTTTACTACATTATTAGTTATATTTGTGCAAAAAATGTACTTGAGCATTAGAACTAGCTTTGGCATGTCTTTAATGATCATTTTGTGATTGTGCTCCATAAGTATGCTCCTCAGTTGACTGCAAAACTATAAAGCATATCTCGAAGAACCAAAAGTTCTCTCTCAAATCCTCATCACATCATTTATTATTAACAAATCACAGAAAAATCAATTTTACCCAAACATAATGAAGGGTTTGATCAGATTCTGTAGCTCTGTCATTTAGAAGCATCAGGAACAAGATTTTTAAGTTTTGCAACTCTCACTCTTTTTCCTTTTAGGGTAATTCAATGTTGACCCTTTAATTGACCTTCGGCAATCAACATTCTCTATGCCACAATCACATATTTCACAACACTAACAATGGCCAGATCAATAAAATCAAATTCACAAAAGAATTATCACAAAGTTGGGTAACCCATGTTTTGCATGTATGGTGTGACATCATTTATTTATTTAGCGTCATGGAAATAACCCCACTTCACATTTGATACAACACAAGTCTACTGCTGACCAAGGGCATGAAAAAGCTTAAGTACAATATATAAAGAGCCAAAAACTGCAGTGGAGCCATAAAAGAATTCACCACACAGCAAGGAATAATTAAATGCACTTTTTATGCAACATCAATGTGCCTAACACTTCCAAAACATAATCAAGTGTGTTTAAATCCATCATATAATTTAAAGTTTAAGTGACTGCTGCTAGACAAGACTTTCAACTTCCATAAAACAAATGTAATTTCACTTTCAGATAATTACCCCAACAACAGGACATTTCTACACTAAAATTACTAAATACTGCATTTAAGTGGACAGGAAATAAGACAGAGGCAAATGCAAATTTGATGATTCTAACAACAAAAGACAGGTTGGAACATAAAGCGATACTTGCAGATAGATAATAAACTGTTTCCAGCAGCCTCAAAAAATCTGCAATGATCTTCCAACTAAAGTTCAGGTTCCCAATGAAGAGATCTGATACCATCTGCAAACTATGTAAGCTTGCAGTTTAACTCCAACTGCTGATCAAAATAATTAATGTAGTAATTTTTGCTTTACAATCCTACTTGTACAACGAGCTACGGTTTATTTATCAACCCCTAGCCAAACTATAAATCCACCCACCCCTGTGGTGTCTGATATTCTTTATACCAAATAAACTCACATTATTCCATCTGCATCTACTATGAAGCCAAGAAACTCTATCACTTTTTGTGTTGCAAACAAATAACACTTTAATCCTGTCATAAATTAAGATTGACTTCAAATAATCCAATCCCAATTTCTATAAACTCCACAAAGCATTGCATTTCCTCGGACTGACAACCTAGTTTCATCATTTTTTTCTTTGAATGGACAAGCATCATGAGCTTCATTTCAAACTAAGGAATACAACCTCATTTCATCGAACATCTCTAGAATAAAAAGTAACAATTTTTCTAAATAAGTACCTTTTGTTCAGTTAAAAAAACAGTTATTTTGATTAACAATAAATTGGCTAAGTAAGCTGATCATAGGCTTCATTTAAAATCAGATTCTTGACAGAAAAGTTTCAGTACACCAATCAAATATAATTTGAAGGTCATATATCTTAATGAATTCTTCTTCAGTCAAAATTGCACCACTTTTAGTATGCCCAACATTTTCACAGGCACTGAAAAGACCATGCAATCTGTTCGAGTCAAATACACATCAATGTCTTGCCTTTCTTTGGCAAAAGAAGGATTTTCTTTCTTCTCTCCCTTTTTTTTTTTTGGGTTTTACAAAGGACTGGAGGGAGATTCAAAAACTTGAAACTTTACCCAAATTGACATATGAACCTACCACCTAATCCAAGTAGAAAGACAGCACTTATATAGACCCATTAACCCAAAATCTAATTCAACACTTTGAATGAACCCTAAAAAGATCATGTTGCCCACTATCAATCCTCAATCAAAACCAAAAGAGCTTAATCCCAAACCATAAACAATTCAACCCAAATTTTGGCAAATTATAAATATATATAAGGAATTCGCCAATAAAACAAAAATGGGAAATCAAAAGAAATGATCTTTCGTGAATGTCCAATATACCAAGCGATAGAAGCACATGCATCAAGGACATACAAGATAACAAGAAAATTACATGAATTGAAACATACCGAAACATGAGAATGATTGAGATCCAAGGGAAAAAAAAAAAAGTACAAACCTTAAATTACAAAAATGATGAGGGCGGTTTGGGCTTGGAGATTCCTATGTAGGAGATTAAACAAAGAAGGATCCTAGAGACGGACTCAATAGTATTGTAATTTCTTCTCAATAACTTGCATTATTGAGAAGAAAGGTGGGACTAGATTCTGCGAAGAGCATAAAAGAGGAGCGTCTTTAACACGTGCGCAAATGCGAGTACAGCTTGGTCCTTCAAGGACCAACCGATAATGAATTGCCACGTCATCAAAAAAGATGAGTGGGGCCAATATATAATTTTCCATAGACGGTAGATCACGGAGATGGAAATTTAAGTCAACGCTTGCGTGAGTAAATTTCT
>CATIWF010037197.1:0-10033 GCA_949630135.1 Balakata baccata | reverse complement strand
CATAAGACGTGCTAATAGTGGCATGAAAAGCAGCTGCAAGATTCATAATGATTACTAAAACATAAAATTGAAAAAGCAAAATATATGAATATGAAATGGTAAATTAACAAAAATACTTGCTTAAATTAAGTTCGTCGTTGACTAATTTAATTACATTTTACTAATCAAGGATCTAACATTATCGTTTCAAATTAGTGAGGGATGGATCATGAGATGGATGTGAAGAGCAATACCACTGCCGAAGATTGAAGTCCTGCATCTCCAAGACTTTGGAAGAATACGACCATTGCCACTTGTCAAAATGTAACACTGCAAAATACGATGAGAGGGTATTTGGTTCAACTGTTAGAGGTAGCTGATAACTTTCTGAATCTCTAACAGCTGAGCTAAGGTGTTTAATAAGATTTTATAATCAGTATCAGATAGCTAATTCTAACTTCAATCAGTTGCTATTTGAAAAATCTCAATTTTAGAGCTTTTTTCCATCAGCTGTTAGCTAAATCAATTTTATTTTTGAATTATACTATATTATTCTTATATATTTTATTAATTACAAAATATTTATTTCCTCCAAATTGAATTTTTCAATCAATAAATTATTTATAATTACAAATATAAATATATTACACATAATATTCAAACTAGTAATATTATTTATTATTAAATAAAAAAATATATAATGCATTTCTACTTGCTTTATATGTTATTTAATATATTAAGTATAAATATTATTAAATTTATTTATAAATATACATATATATTTTTAAAATTTTTATTTATAATTAATTAAATTTTATTATTTTTATTATCTTAATTGGTGGAATGATAGTGCACCAAGAATGGGGGTTGAATTGATTGCAAATAGAAATTTTTGGCTTAATTGATTTATTTGAGTACTTGAGCAATATACAAGTAAAACATAGAAAGTAAAGGAGTAAGAGAATATTGCACACAAGGATTTATACAAGTTCGGGTGTTAACAAACCCTAGTCCTCTCCCAAACACAATTGGGAGTTCCACTATCTCAACTAGAGATGCAAGAGAGTTTCCTAACTAACTCACAACTAGAAAGTTTTCCTAGCTCACCCAAAACTATAAGGCTCACACCGAACCCAAATCCCTTGTATTTTAATAGCTTACATAACAACCAATTCGTTCTATTTTGAACAAGCTCACACACAATCCAAACAAAAGTTTTCCTCATTAGAATCGCTCTTACAACCTATACCCAAGTATTTAAGGTTGACACTTAAACCTTTCTTACAAAAGAGATGAAAAATAAAATTACAAGAGTTTTAGCACGCTTAAAATTAACTCTTATTTTCTAAGGCTTTTTGGAGGTCTATTTATAATATTTACCTTCCAATTAGCCGTTACAAATGGTGCCAAAACTACTTCTAATGTTCTAAAGATGAATGATTAAAAGTTGTCTGATAGAGTAAAATTGTGAGCCCGATTCTGCAAATGTCCGTTGGTGCTTTTGACGTGGCATTTTTTATTGGTCCTTTATGCAACGGCTCTATAACAGCTAGTCCAGTCAGTAAAGAACTGCGAGTATGCTTCAGATTCCTGATCTCGCTTCTGATGTCTCGAGCGGGATGACGATTTTTCAGGTTTGCATTTGCTTTTGGATTTCAAAGATCATTTTGCATTAGACCTATCATGAGTGCGACAATCATTTCTTAGGCGGGATTTGTGTATCAAGCAGGACATCTCCTTCCAGAGTAGAAGTTTTGATAGTTCATAAAGTCGTTATGACATATGGCATGCTCTAATTGAAGTTTCTATCAATGGTCTTAACCGTGAAAAGCTCGAACGTGATTTTCATAGGCGCAATAGCGCTTTCATTTTTGCTCTCGCAAAATATCTATGTGCAAGCAAGCATTACAAACCATTTTATTTCTTCAATTTGTTCACTAAGTAATTGTTGGCCTATTGACTTGAAACTTTGTATGTTGCAAAAATACACTTAGATAAACATATTATTGATACTTAATTTGATTGTCAGATCAAAATAAAGATCAATTATGTTAAGGTCAACATTAATTATAGTATATAATTTTATGAAATAATTATTTTATTTACTTATACTGCATACAAAAATATATATATATTTCAAATAATATGAATTATATTTTTATTGGTAATTTTGTATTCTAATAGCAGCAGCTCAATTAGTTTTAACAAATACCAATATCAATTAGCTATCAATAAGCAATAGCTATTAGCAATCAACTACCAACTATTGACTTGAAACTTTGTATACTGCAAAAATATACTTAGATAAACATATTATTGATACTTAATTTGATTGTCATATCAAAATAAAGATCAATTATGTTAAGGTCAACATTAATTATAGTATATAATTTTATGAAATAATTATTTTATTTACTTATACTGCATACAAAAATATATATATTTCAAATAATATAAATTATATTTTTATTGGTAATTTTACATTCTAATAGCAGCAGCTCAATTAGTTATAACAAATACCAATATCAATTAGCTATCAATAAGCAATAGCTATCAGCTGCATTCAACAGCTAAACCAAACGGAGCCTGAATATATAAAGTTTTTCAATTAATAGATTCAAGAAATTACTTCCACTAGTTAGCTACGTACTAAATAGTTATAATTCTTCCTTACTGTGAATGTATCAACTACTCCCCATTCATAATGCTTCATGACATTGGACTATAGCCTCCAAATGTTCAACAAATTGCCATAATGAAAATTCTATAAAATAGACACACATATGTACCCAATAAACAACTTGAATTTTCCTTTTCTAATCCTGTATCACCTCCATGAATTGTATTATTCATTGTTTAAACTATAGAAGATATGCATAATCCTTCAATGGAATGGCACTAAAGCTAAATTTTTTAAAACCAATTTAACTTTCAAAAATTATGAGGTAATTAGTTGTCCGGGATACAAGATGCGGAATGCAATCTCAATATTGACTAAAATCCACAATTTCATCACAGCAAAAAGTAGGGAAACAAAAAATTCATATACACATAATAACTCCACATAAACCAGCAACAATCCAACATTTAGTGTAACATCCTTGACTATTCCTCTATGCATTCCGTTTGAAGATTTTAATTTTATATGTCATTTTTATGAAACACATGCATATATATAATTTTGGCATGAACATATTCACAAGATAGACTTGCTACAGGTCTGTTTTTCACAGTAGGAGTAAGTCGCACATGTTAGGTTATAAATTAAAAAAAGGATGATAAAGTACTAGAAATAAAATGGAATAAAAATAATTAAATTGAAATAAATAAAATTTGGTATAGTTAAATTAATTAAAGTAGACTATATGATTAGATGACATTTTTGGCATTAACTAGGTACATGTAAAAATGTAGAAAAAAATAATAAATAAATAAATCAGAAAAGAGAGAGAGAGAGAGAGAGAGAGTAAGACAACTTGGCTTGGGCGGTTAAGCCTAAAATAGAATTATGCTATGTGTTTCTTCCACTAATTGGCTTCTTTCTCTTCTTCTCTCCATTTTCTTCAAATTCTTCTTAAAGCTCATACACAACTAAATCTTCTGATCATTGGTAAATGACTTCTCCATCTTGATTTGCTAATATTGAATTGAAGAATGATGTGTTGTGCTTACAAGTGACTAGACTACATCCTGTATTCTGTTTTAAGGGTAGCAAGTTGAGGCCCCATTTTTTTCATGTTAGATACCAAATCTAAGGAAGTTGAATACCAAACTTGTAGATTTATATCTCAAGTTTAAAACCATGTAAAAAATTTTTGCAAGCTTTGGTGTATATAGAAAGATATTGGCATATGACTAAGACTGGTTCAGGTAAGAAACTTAGTTAAATCACTTACAGTTTTAGTCCCCTTTTAATATGATAGAGTCTATATTTGAGAAAGCTCAAAAATGAAAGTTGTAGCTCTCTGTGTTTTCTAGCTATTTACTAAATTTCGTGATCAAATGCTTAGTGGATATTGAGTTATGGTAAAGGGAATCATATATGTTCCTTGTTTGAGCTGCCTGCTTAGTGCCCTGTGTAATTCCAGCAAATTATTTGCCCATTTTAAGCCCCTTATAGACAAAATATGTAAATTTTTAAAACATAAAAGTTATAGGTATATGTCTTAGATAAAGTTTAAATAGCTCCTTAATATGTTATGTATTATGTAAATTATAACCTTCAAAAGCAACACTGGTTCGATTGCCAATCATGTTATGGACCAGTCATAATTACCCTACCATTTGAGGACCTTAGAGGCAGAATGGAGGAAAGTTATCCATGAAAATTGTTCCAATTTGACAGATCTAAGTGTCTAAAACTTTTCATAAAAACAAAAATTACATGTTGTAAGATATGAACAGCCAAAATTGGTGTCATAAAACTGCCTAAGGGCAGAAACAAAGTAGAAAACAGAACACAATTAGAAATTGAACAAAAAATTTTACAATGCTCTACTTGTTCTAAAATTTTGATATATTACAGCCCTATATATTATCTTTTATTAAAAATAAGAATTATACAAATTTAACAAGTATAGGAAAAGTTATAGGTTGGTTAATCCCCAAAGGTCACACTGCCACTCCAAAAGAAACCCTAATTAGTTGTTTAAAACATGCATATCCACTTGTTTAAATTATTTTAAGTTCATTTAGCTATCAATTGACCAAGTATACGTTCAATTAGTCTCACAACATATTGGAGACTCACAAAGAAGTGAGAGATAATAAGTTAAAAGTCGGAAACCAAACACAATGTGAGTTTTATTATTAAACGATTTCTTTGGTACGTGTGAGTGTTGCGTTCTACATGCAATGTGACTTGAGTTGCTGTTATATGAATTATAACGATTGCCATGGCATGACTATGATATGAAAAGGTAATTAATGACTTAGATGCATGGTTGTGCTATATGTTTTTCTTATATGAATTGATTAATGATTGAATATTCAAATGTGATACAAATGTAATTGTTGAGTAATATTTGGTTGTAAATGCATATGGACTTAAAAGGCGTCATGACAAGCTAGATGACATTGTAAAGCAAAAGAAGAGGCATATGGTCCAATCAAATGTTCAAATGCAAGACAAAAGCAAAAGAAAGGCATATGGCTAAACAAATATGCAAATGTTACAAATGATCAAGCTAACTAGCAAATGAAAATGTTCACATGGAAATTTGGAGTAGTGTCCATAGCCTAGTCACAACAAAAGAAAAGGACAAAACATAAGCATAAGCACAAGAAATATTTACATGATTTAATATTATTTATATTCATATGATATTAATGAATAGAATGACATGTAAAATGTATATGAATGGTGATTATTACTTGTAATTGTGAATTGTTTAGTACTTTAAAAAGTTTTTGATGATTATTCTCATTGAGTTACAACTTACCAAATTGCATCACTTTTCATGTAGAGAAAAATAGCTAGTTCATTTTAGAAGGTACATATAGACGTTATGGATTAAAGGTCACCGATCGAACATCACCAATCTCTCTCCTTGCATTTCACATATGTATATGTATATATATATATATATATATATATATATGGGTGTTTTGGTATTAGAGGCTATGGGGAGGGGGTAGTATATAGAAAATTGGTTTAATATCTATAAAGTTTGAGTTCAGACCTTTAAGATTTCTTAAGTGTTCCTTGCCTAGGAAGGTCCGGGAAGTAAGTCCTTAAGTTTAGAGGCCGTAAAACCCAGGAATTACTTAGGATTGTAGAGAGATCTTAAACTTTCTTTATAAAATCTTTATAGTTATGGACTCCATTTTCTGTAGAACTACATCTTCTAATTCTGCTTCCAACGATTCTAAGAAGATAGTAAATAGTGAAGAAATTATAATAGAAGATTTTGAAAAAGGAATAGATAATTGGAAAATACTGAAAATTAATAGAGATAAAATCTATAACACTTCTAAATACCAACTCTTTAGAACTGATTTTACTATAAAAACTGAAAAACGAGACATACAATTGTCCAAACCTTTTGAGACTATCCAGTTACTTAGTCAAAATTCCTTGAAAAAAACACATAGATAGAAAATATAAATATGTTCATATAGGATTAGTTCAAGTAGGTATTAAACCCCTAACTAAAGAAGGCTTAAATACTTTTATTCTTGCCGTTCTTAGAGATGCTAGATTCACAAATTTTAAAGATTCCTTGTTAAGTTCGGTTGAATCCAGTCTATGTATGGGTCCTATATCTTTTGATTGTTATCCAAACTTTTCTGTTTCTTTACATAATAAAAATATCTTAAAATCCTTAGTTTTACAAATCAAAACTCATAATTACAAAATGCTTGAAGGTTCTATTCCAGTTGCTTTAATTTTTAAAGTTCATTATAAAGCCATGATGTCTGACTTTGATATAGGTGCTAGATTCCATAGTAAAAAAGGTGAAACTCTTCTTTTACAAACAGATCTTACTAGAGCAAATGTTGTAACACCTAGGAGCATCCAATGGGAAGAAATATCTCTTCCAGAAGAATGGATTTTAGAAGGAGTTACCTGGCCTGAGCCCATTGAGCTCCTTAAGCCCAATACCCAATTAAAACAAATAACTCAATGTCATGATGAGAGAGTTAGGCTCTCTTTTAACAGAAGATCTACTAGCAGTAGATACTCTAATGAATCTTCCACATCAGAAACTATAGATTTAGGAAGAATTTCATAACTCCCTTCGATTATTAATGTACCATATATGCCTAGACATTCCACATCCGATATACCTACCAATACCATCCTACGAAATGTAGACTATACTTCAGAAATACCTAGACCTGTTTATATCAATCCAAGGACAAAGAGTTCCGCAACTCAAGTCCAAAATACCTCTGATCAGCCCAAACAAGCTGAACAAAAACAAAAACCAATAAGCCCGACTTTTTCAGCAATAACTTAAAATCTAGTTCATGAATTAAAAGTTATCGAAAAAGAATTTCAAGTTAATAAAACATTCTTGCATGATGATTTTTATGCTAAATATAACTATGAAAAAAGAATTTGGTTTTTTAAAAATTTTTCAGATACCAGGAAAAAGATTCAAGACAAATTTTATGAATTTGTTTGTGAAAATAAAGCTCATATTCTATTTTTTGATTGATTTGAATGTTCTGCTTCATAAAACTCCATAGACTATCCTTTTAAATCTGCTAATACATTTACTATAAGGAATAAAACCCCTGAATGGGAAACCATTACAGATTCTAGAAAAATCCAGTCCATACATCCACCTTTTCAGGGTATAAAAGTCCCTTTTAGTGATCAGACCGTAAATGTCATTCCTCTCAAAAGTCCGAGTAATGATGACAAAACCAATATAAAAAATATCATTATTCAAAATAACTTTTCAAATATACATCTCAACACATTATGAAGACAACTTGATCGTATAGAAAAACATTTAGGGAAACAAGCCATAGTTTCTTTAGATCCCCAAACCTCCAAAACTGATTCAAAAATAAATAAATAAATTCATTTTCAAACCCTTTCATATGCCTAAAAATAGTATCCAAAAATTTCAGGATAACAAATTTGAGTTCATCAAAGCCATCCAGGACCAATTAAGCAAAATTGGTCCAAGTACCAGTAGTTCTAACTAACCTACAGATTCTAACCAGATTGCCCCGAAAACTCCGACTTCTAGAATAAATGCAATCAGTCAAAATTCTGATGACAATAATGCCTCAAGACAATTTCAGAAACCCATCCCTGAAATTAATAGAATGCCATGGAGACAATCCTCACAAGTCCAAAATTCTTTACAAATAATTCCCGCACTCGATATAGAAATAATTAAACCAATAGCTCGATCTCGTTTCAATGCCTCGTGTGTCTATGATTGGAACATAGATGGAATTACTAAATATGATATTCTTAGTTTTTTACAGCAGATGACTATACCCAAATAGGAACCAAAGACAAGACCATTGCTGAACTCCTTATAGTACGGTTCTCAGGCCAGCTTAAAGGATGGTGGGATTATTATCTCACCTCACAACAATAGGAAGATATCCTAAATTTCATAAAAATAGATGAAACAGGAATGCCTATCCTAGATGAACAAGGAAATCCTCAACAGGATGCAGTTGCAACCTTAATTCTAACTATTTCCTTACACTTCATAGGTGATCCCTCACATCTAAAAGATAATGCCGAACTCCTTTCAAACCTTAGATGCAAAAAACTTAGTGATTTCCAATGGTACAAAAATACCTTTCTAACTAGAGTCATGCTCAGAGAAGACTCTAACCAACCTTTCTGAAAAATAAAATTCCTTGTAAGATTACCAACCCTTATAGGCGAAAAAGTTAGAAATAAAATTAGGGAAACCTCAGGGCAACAAATCATATTCTATAATGATTTCACTTATGGTGAATTGATTAGTCTCACCCAACAAGAGGGTCTCAAAATCTGTCAAGACTTAAAACTCCAAAAACACCTAAAATGGGAATTAAAACGAACCAAATAAGAGTTAGGTTCTTTTTGTCAATAGTTTGATATCAATACCAGCAAACCATCCTCTTACACAGGGAACTGCAAAAATAAATCCTATAATAATAATACAAACCCAAAACATTCCAAAGCCTACAAAGGAAGAAAATCTTCCAAATCCCATGATGAGTTTTACAAAAAAACCTCATTACAAAAGATTCAAACAACAAAATTCCAAGAAACCAGCATCCACTAGTAAGTATAAAGATATTACTTATTACAAATGTGGCAAAAAGGGTCATACTTCTAAATTCTGCAAAATAAATAAAAAAATTGCATGAAATACAACTTGATGAAGAAACTAGGTCTAGAATCTCCAACTTACTTATAGACTCTTCTGAATCTGAACTAGAAAGTTTCTCTTCTAATTCCGAAGATAGAAAACCCTTATAGATTGTTGAGTTACTTACTAGTTCCTCCAATTTTTCAGATAGTGAAATAACGAAACAAATAAATGTCGTTACTAAGGAGCAAGAATTCCTTTTAGATGTTGTCAAACATATTAATGATACCCAGATTCAAAAAAAAATATTTAGATAAACTCTTAAATTCCCTTAGTCAAAGCAAGGTAGAAAAAACAAAAGAAAAACCTTCTATTCTTCCTAACACATCAAATAATACCTACAATCTTACCCAGATCCTTGATAAAAGTAAGAAAATAAAAAATAAACATGTCTCTATCCATGATATTCAAAAAGAGATTAAGGAAGTAAAATTAGAATTGAGAGAACTAAAAGAAAAACAAAAGAGTGATTCCCAAACTCTACAATTGCTTATTTCTAAATCTGTACAAAATGATTTTGATTCAAATAATACTTCTAGTAAAGAAGGTCATGATGTTCAGAATATTGAGTCTCTTGAAAAAATTCCAGAAGATTTTCTTTTTGTTTTAAGAGAAATTACTTAGAGAAAATATTTTATTAAAATTACTCTTGTTGTTTCAGAAGACTTTAAAATTGATATCATTGCATTGTTTGATACTGGAGCAGATTTAAATTGCATAAAAACTGGTTTAATACCAAAAACTTTTTGTAAAAATACTCATACAAAACTTTCAGCTGCAAATAATTCTAAATTAGAAATAGATTCTAAAACTGAAGCTTCAATTTTAAATAATGATATTTTACTCACAACTTCTTTCGTTGTAGTTAATAACATACATCATACTGTGATTCTTGGAACACCTTTTATTAATCTAAATACTCCTTTCAAAGTGAGCAAAAACGGAATTTCTTTTAAATACAATTCTAAAAAATTAAGTTTTCAATTTATTGAGAAACCAAAAACTAGAAATTTAAATCTTGTGAAGGCTTCTTCCATCTATGAAAATACTATTAATAATTTAATTAAAGGAAAAAGTTTTCATCTTGATAATCTTAAGAAAATTGCCTCTTTTAAATGTTTAGAAAACCAATTAGAAACCCCTGAGATTAAAGACAAAATTTCAAAATTACAAAGTCTTTTTGAAAAATAAATTTGTTCAAATTTTCTAAATGCTTT
>CATIWF010037188.1:0-11376 GCA_949630135.1 Balakata baccata | reverse complement strand
CATTATCATGATCCCATCATGATTTCCTTCATGCTATGTTTCATATCATGGACTTTTATTAATTAGTTTAAGATCTATATCAATTCATATGCAAATGAATACTAATATAATGAAAGAATGCCTTTATGAATGTGTACACTAAGTGCCTGAGGCGATTGCCTTTTGGGCTCATCTCTATCAGTCTTTCACTTCCTTGAGGTTCTCCAATATGCTGTAGACCTAATTGAATGTATACTTGGTCAATTGGTAGCTAAATAAACTTAGTGAAGCTTAAACAAATTGAAATATGCATTTTAAGGACCACTAACTAGGGTTTGTTATAATGGCAGTGTGACCTTCATGTTTTCATTAGCTTATAACTTTTCCTATACTAGTCCAATTTGTATGATTCTTGTCTCTAATTAAAGCTAACATGCAGTACTACAACATATGTATTTAAATAACAGTTGGACGATTGTGGAATATTTTATGCAATTTGTAAACATATTCTGTTCTCTGCCCCGTTTTTGACCTGAGGCAGTTTTAGGACACCAAATTTGCTTCTCCATATCTTACAATGTGTAAGTCATATTTATATGAACCTTTGTATTCACATAGAGACATTAAAAAAAAACATTTTTCATGCTGACAACTTTCAACCATTCGACCTCTAAAGTCCTCATATGGTAGGGTAGTTGTGACCGGTCAGAAACAGGGCTAGCATCTAGACCAGTATGAAGTTTGAAGGCTATAACTCACAACATATGTAACATATTGAGGTGAAATTTATGCCAAAATTTAGCTAAGACATGTACCTATAACGTTTGTGTTTTGACTATTTACAGATTACGTCTATAAAGAGCTCAAAATTGGCAAAAATCTAACTGGACCTGCCCAGGACACTAAGCAGGCAGCTCAAATATGGAACAGGCATGACTTTGTTGCCTATAACTTAACATCTGCCCATAATATGGTCCTACATTTTGGTTTGCAATAGATGACGCATATAGCTACAACTTTTATGATTTGAGGTTCCTCAAACACCGCCTCTATCATATAAAAACAGAATCAAAATAGAAAGTGATTTAGCTAGGTTCCTCAATGGAACCAGTTCCAGTCTGATGCCCATATCTATGCACAGACACTAAATTATGCAAAACTATTTATATATTCATGTACTTAAGACAAAAAACTACAACTTTGATGTGTGTTTCTCAAAAATCTGTCTCTATCATGAAGAAAACAGTGCAGCAACTGACTGTTGCTAAAACATAATTATAGAATAGTCACCTTACTACTTAAACCATGATCTAACGACATTCAAATCATGATTATCAATAAAGGAAGTGATAAATAACTCACCTGTGACCAGTTATGGTTGAGTTTGAGGAAGAAATTTGGAAGAAAAATGGAGAGAAAAAGAAGAAAGAGCAGCTAGTTGCAAAGGACCAAAACAACCCAATTTCTCCAAAGTTGCCGACTCACTTTTGTATTTTTTTTATTTTTTCTATTATTTTTAAATAATTAATTAATTATTATTATTATTTTCTCTACATATTTACATGTACTTAGTGCTAAAATATTATCTAATCAAATTGTTTATTTTAATTAATTTCACTATGCCAAATTTTATTTATTTCAATTTTAATTATTTTATTTAATTTTATTTTCAATATCTTGTGTCTTTATTTAAATTATAACTAGACAGGTACAATCTACTCCTAATGCAATAAACCGACTCGTGACAAGTTTATCTCGTGAGCACGTCTAACTAAAATCTCTATATATGCATATGTTTCACATGAATGATATTTATAAAATGAATATATCCAAATGAAATACATATGACAATGCATGTATGGACGGTCGAGGATATTACAAAATCAATTTTAAAAAAATTATAAAAATCAGTTAATTAAATAAAAAAATTCAAGAATTACTTTTTGGACACCTGGCTTCAATCCCAAACACCCTCTTAGTGTAATATTTTAACACTTCATTTATAAATAAATAGTTAATATTCTCTCCATTTTATTATAAGTGTCATTTAAAGTAGTGTCACAAATAATTAGAATATTTATTAATAGACATAATTATGGATATAGAATGACTATATATTTCTTTTAGAAAGGTTAAAAATAGTAATAAATTATGATTACTCCAATAAAATTCATTTCTCTAAAACCAAAACATGAGTAAAGTTAGAAAAAAAAATATTTTTTTATTAGTTATCTAAATCAACAATTAAACAAATTTTATTTTCTTAAAAGACAGTTAAAGTGGAATGAATTATGATTATTTATGTTTATAGTTACTTTTAATTACATAATTATTATATAATTAATTTAATTACTAATTTTGCTCTATAATTAAATTACACATACTTTAATTAATATTATAGTAATACTTAAAACTAATTTTAAATTATATTATTTATTTAGTAATAATAATAATAATAATAGTAAATTTTAAAATAATTTATTATATTTTACTATTTATTTAATTATATATAACTATAATTAAATTTCATTTAGAAAAATATACATAAAGTACCAAATTTTAACTATTGGATTCAAATTTCATTTAATTAATTAAATTCTAATTTAGTAATTAATTATAATTATAAAATTAATACTCATATATAAATATAATTATTTTTTATTTATATTAATGAATAAATATATAAAGTCTTTCTTTTGATTAACAAGGTTGTTTTCTTGAGCTTAGTCATTGAACACCAATAAAGTCCAACTTGTATGGCGGTTCAAAAAAAAAAAAACCAATAATAATTATTATATCAAGATCTACAACAAAAGTCTAAAACACTGCACTTTTATGTGATAGGTTTTTGATTTTTCACTTTCTTGGAAATTTTGAAATTGACTTATGACATCTTCTCCGTTTTATTCAACTAGTTTTTTTTTTTTTCATTAACATAAATTAATCTAATTATTAGATATTTAACTTGAATTCTTAATAATATATATTTTATTTATTGTGAATTTCTCTTTTGGGTGGAAGTTTTTTTTGGCAATTCGGAGGCATGCCATTTTTGAACTCCACAAGGATTAGAAAAATTTTCATAGACAATTGAGCCATTAGCATGTACGATTTCCACTTTTGTCTGATCAAATAATTATTAGATATTAGACTCGTTATTAATAATAATTTAATTATTATTATTATTATTATTGTATCAACCCCATAGTAAAGCAAGAAGGCCAAGACTTCTTCTTCTTTTTTTTTAATCTTTTCAATAAAAACAAAGACTTTATTGGTGCTTAATAGTCATGAAAGCATTCTAACAAAGACTTCGAAACACCAACTCAGAATATGTAAAAGAAAAATCAAAGCGCGTGCTTGACGAAAAATCTATTAAATGGGATGTTGTCGGGGATCAACATTTTGTCTCATTTTTCCATTTTCCAAGTCTTTCCCCAATTTCGTGGACGTTGGGAATTAAAGTCGCTAATAATCCTATCCAATTATTAACACCATAAAAAAAACTAAATTTATTTGCTGCTTCGAATAATAGTATAATAGTTGAGGTTCAAATATATAACACGCGAGAATTATGAAATAACGTTTATATTATTTCTATTTATATTAATTTCGTACTTACTTTTTTTTTTCCTTTTAATATTAGTAATTTATTTTTTATATATAAAAATATAGTTATCTAATTTTAATAGAATTTAACTTCTAATTAATAAATTATTAATATTATTTACTAATAATTAAAATATTAAATAACAATAAATCCAAATTAATAAATTATTAATATTATTTATTAATAATTAAATTATTAAATGATAAAATTAATTTAATTAGCTAATATAATTAAATTAGTTTTTTTGGTAATTTTATCTATTTTCGCTTTCACTCTTATATTAGTATGATTATCTACTTGTTTTCCACCAAGACTTAATTGCCCCATTTTACATGAATTGAATGAGTTAATAACTACTATTTAATTTAGACATTGAGAGATTTTAAATTTATAGATTGTAAAATTCATAGATTTTAAAAATTTTATTGTTTTGTTTGACTATAAAATTCATGGATTGATAATGTAATTTTTCTTATACTCATATTTGCTTTAATGACCACAATCTATGGATTTAACAATGAATTTCCAAATTTAACCTTTATTAAATATTGAAAATTTATTATTATTAAGTATATACAATCAATTCCACCATATATTTAAAAATTATAAAAATAAAATTAATTATTTCAAGAGTTGGAAAATAAAATAATATAAAAAATAAAGTTAATAATACTCTCTCATAATAAAATATTTTTTATTAATAATTTAATAATAATAATAATAATAATAATAATAATAATAATAATTAGTTAGAAAAATGATTTCTGCTTTTTTTTATACAAGGATAGTGTTGGAATATTATAAATTTATTAGGGATAATCTTGGAATAAAAAAAATATGGCAAAATCCTTCATTGATAAAAAATGGTGGATTTTGAACTTTTCCACCTAGAAGGTGAGAAATGAAATCCATAAAAAATTGGAGAATTTTGATGAATGAGAATTTTGCGAAATTTATGAATTTTGACATTTTTTAAGCAACTAAACTATATATTTGGCCTAAATCCATGAATTATTCAAAATCTCTTATTTAAAATCTTTCAATCCAAATATAGTCGTAATATATTTAGATCATATATTAATATAACTTTAAATTATTTTTCACAATTCCCTTATATATTACTATACAGATTTAGCAAAAAATGCATGAACTAGTTTCTAATAAATATATATAATTGAAAATTAATATATGGATAAAAAACAAAATGATATATAATTAAAATTCAGTAATCTTATTATCCCATCTTATCTTGCATCAATTTGTTCTAAGAGTATCATCAACAATTTCCTATTTTATGTCTTTTAACCGCCTATTTATCTTTCTTCTTATTTATCTCACTCTCTAAACTTTACATTCTTCATTTTCAGATTTAAAAGCCATTAGGAGCTCATAAGTAATGTTTTATTATTTTTCTTTCATTATTTTTATTATTTTCTCTCTTTTTCCTTCTTTTTTATCTCTTACTCTCTCTCTTTATTTTTTTAGATAGTTTTATTAATAAAAAAAATTAAAATAGAGAGTGAGATAATAAGTATTATTGGAATGTATATAATTTTCAAGACAAACTAAAATATAAAATGAATTTTTTTATAATATAATAGAGAGCGATATAGAGAGTATTGTTGGGGATGCTCTAACTGTATTAAAATATTTATATTTTAATATAAATAAGTTGAGCAATTCAATAAGATGAGTTTATAAAGTATAAATATTTTTATATATATTGAACAAGAGTTAGTACACAAATTGTAGAAATAAGTAGCCTTTTAATAAAATAAAAAAAATTTAATAAATATTAAATAAGAGTTAGTAAACAAGTAGCATTTTTTTTGTGAAAAATTTAAATGATTTTGAAACTTACTATTCAATACAACTTAGTCAAAACAGAAGATAAGAATAATTGTTGTTGGGCTTGATTATTTTCCGCAATTTATTGTATATTAATATGCAATTTTAGTAAAAATATATAAATTAGTTTTTATAGTATCTCAAATACTGCTCTTTAAAATAACGAGTATTTTTTGCATATTTTTTTTATTCTTTAAAATTATGTATTAGAGAGTCATTTTATAAAAAGAGTATTTGATAGACTCTTTATTTTAAAAATTTAGAGTAGAAAATAAGATTGACTTTTTAAGATATGGAGAACCAAACTCACTTAAATATTAATTTTTTAATTTTTATTCCCTCTTTTTTCCATTAAAATAGTATTTAATTAAAATCAAATAGTTGTTACATGAAAAAAGTGAAAAAATTTTCAATAAACAAAGCCCAAATATAGTAAATATGAATTAATATCTTGCATAGAAATTTTGAATGTTTTAATGAGATGTAGAATAATGAGGTTAAATTTATTATTTATGCTAAATTTTAAAATATAGAGAATATATAATATTTTTTTTTAATAAAATAATTCTTCAAAATAAAAAATATGTACTGAAATAAAAAATTTATGAGAGATGCACTTAATTTAGTTAGTTCAAATTTTATATATACCACGTGTCTTTATCTTGGCTTTGGGTCAATTAGTACAATAAGTCAAGCTAAAAAAAAAATTAAAATCTTGATCGAAAAAGGAAAACATCATATAACTCAAATTTTTAAATATTTTGACACTTACTACGCAATGCAGCTTAGTCAACACGAAAGACAAGAACTGACAAATAATTGATGTTACTTATATAAAAAAAAAAAAAACATTAATATTGGACTTCCTTACCAAAAAAAGAGAAATAATAATTAATGTAGGAGTTAGATTATTTTTCACAATTTAGTATTCTCTTCATTCCAAATTAGTTATTTTTTAAATAAAAAATCTAATTAATTCACTTTTATTTATTTAATATAATATTAATTTTTTTATTTTATCCTTGTGTTAATATTGGTAATATTAATTAGTTTTACAAAATTCTAAAACTCTTTCTAATTTTAAAGAGATCAAATTTAGTTATATTAAACTATTTTTCTTATAATTAAGTATATTAAATATATTTTTTTAACTTAAGTGCAACACCAAAAAAGATAATTAGTTTAGAACAGAGGGAGTATATTTTAGAAAAATATATAAACTACTCCTTCCATTTTATTCTAGTATTTATCTCGTAAAAAAAAAATTTATTTCATTCCAATTGATCATTTTAAATTAAATTAACAATAAAAAACAAAATTTTCTAACTTATTCCTATTTTGGTTTTGGAATAAATCTTCTATATTAATGAAAGACTTTTCAACTTCACCAATTTTTTCTATTATTGAATTAATTACATATTCATTACTTTTAGTTTTTTCAAAAGATAATAATATAATTATTTTATACCTAGAATTATATATATTAAATGACATTATTAATTTATGTGAAAAAACTATAAACGATAGATAGAACATTTCACTTTAAATGTTATTTTAGGTGATTTTACTAGGATTAAAAAATTATTAATTAGCCTTAAATTTATGAAGAAAATAAGCGATTGAGATTAAATTACCTTTTGTTTTAAAAAATTCAAAATTTTTGGGAAAGACAGAATAAAAATATGCATAGTTATTGAGTTTAAGCTTACAATAAACAACTTTGGAATTCTACATAATATTAAAGGCAAAATTGAAAATAAATTTTAATTTGATTACTTCAAATTATATATAATCCACAAGTCTTAATCTTGGCTTTGGCTCATTGGTGCCAATTGATTAGTTGCACAATTGGTCATTCATTCATTTCATCTCCTGCCTATAAATATAAACAAATCGGAGTAGTTTTTCCATATCTATATGCAAAAGTTTGTTTTGAGTCATTAGAAAAAAAAAAAAAAAATGCCTAACAATTTGAAAGCTTTCTTTCTCTTACTAGTCATCGTGCTTGTCATCTTCTCAGAGATGGTAGCTGCTAGATATTTAGTGGAGGCATACAAGAAAAATGGTAAGTATTCATGGTCTGGTTTTCAATTTAGAGATTTATGGTTTTTATATATATGAGTAATATGCTTTTTTTTATTTATTTATTAAGATTTTTTTATCTTTACCCAAATATGATAAGTAATCTTAGGGCCTATATGACATTATAGTTCGGAAAAGCGGTTTTTTAAAAAAATAAATTATTTTTTTATTTTTTTGAGTTCTGAATACTGTTTTTGGAGAAAAACAGGTAAATAATACTTTTTTCATAAACAAATTTGAAAAAAACAGTATATAAAATATTATAAAAATCAGTCAATTAAATAAAGAATTCAAAATCTACTTTTTGGAACCTAATAGTAATCCAAGTGTGATAACTGATTGATAGCTAATTGATATTGATATTTGGTAAAACTAATTAAGTTACTGCTGTTAGAATATAAAATTACCAATAAGAATATAATTTATATTATTTGAAGTATATATATTTTTATATGAAGTATAAATAAATAAAATAATTAGTTCATATAATCATATACTATAATTAAGACAATAAAAAAATAAAATTTAATTAATTATAAAAAAAATTTTAAAATTATATATATACATTTATAAATAAATTTAATATATTAAATAATATATAAAGCAATTAGAAATATATTATATATTTTTTAATTTAAAAATAGATAATATTACTAATTTAAATATTATTTGTAATATTTTTATATTTGTAATTATAAATAATTTATTGATTGAAAAATTCAATTTAGAGGAAACAAGTATTTGTAAATAATAAAATATATAAGAGTAATATAGTTCAATTTAAAAATAAAATTGAATTAACTAACAACTGATGCAAAATGAAGCTTTTCAAGCCGCAGCTGATTAAGGTTAGAATCAGTTATACGCTACTAATTAGAAAGTTTTATCAAATACCTTGGCTTAGTTGTTGGAGATTCAAAAAACTATCAGTTATCTTCGATAACTGAACCAAACACTCTCTTATAGCAATATTTTAACAAGTTCATTTATAAATGAATAGTTAATATTTCATCTGTTCCATTCTAAGTGTCATTTAAGATAGCATCACAAAAACTAAGAATACTATTTAATATCCATAATTATAGGATGAACATATAAATGGAAATTTGAATTCATTTTGGTTTTTACCAGATGAAATCATTGATGCCATGTATACTCCTGTTCCTGTTGAGCCAACATGCCCTTTTTGTCCCTAAACAATATCAGACTCAGACGGATGCCACAACTGATACCGACCCTCACAATTTATATATATATATACTGGCAAAACCATGAAGACACACACACACACACACATATATATATATATATATATATGTGTGTGTCTTCATGGTTTTGCCAGTGTAATGGATATTTTTTCAAAAACAATGTTAATGTCAGACATCTTTATATCTAGTATATCATATTATATTATATATAAAAGTGGGAATATAGAAGATATATAAAGTTACTGAAAAGTTAATTTAATTGTATTAGTTAATTGAATTAATTATGTCATTTAAAAATTTAATTTATTAATAAATGTATTAAGAATTTATTAATTAGAAATTCAATTCAATTAGAACAGAAAATTATATTTTATATGTAAAATAACATATAACTAATATAAAATTAAAGCAGTAGATTATAGAACTGAAAAAAATACTACAAGGGAAGTGTGGGTGATTTGGAGTTTGAAATTATACTTAATTTTGACCAATTGAAACCCATATGCGTATTCATACGTTTTTGCAATTAAATAGAGAAGAATGCCATGAATTAGCATCCCAATGCTTGTAAACATATAACATTTCATTATTAGGAAAAAAATATACACTGGAGATCGAAATACAAGTTTTTTCCATCGCCTAAATTCCCGCCGAAAACCATTACAAGGCATATCTACCATGCGGATTAATGATGTGATAACGGATGATACACAAATCAATTGAAAACCATATAGTTGATTTTGTTAGACAAAACACACGATAAAATAGGAAAATTATTAATTCAATATTCAAAAAACAATAGAAATGGAAAACCAATCTGATACCTATATAGCACACAGTTTTCTTAAGATAAATTCACCTCCTACACAGGTGTTTAGGATAATCGGTATTTATCTCTCAGGATACAACAGATTCCAAGTAATTGTTGAACACACAACACCTACTTACAGCGAACTTTAACTTGTCACACCCTCTATCACTTGTCACACTCTATCACTGGAGTATGGATCTGCCTTGCTCACCCTCCAGGCACAATGACACGACTGTGTCAGTGGCCTAGCTGTGTAGATCCACACGAGCGTGGCAGACTGTCAGCCGTGTGCATCAACACGAGAGTGTTGCCAAATTTTCCAGAAATAAAAAATAATTTGTAAAAAATGGGCTTGTTCAGGATCACGAGATTTTGGACCGACATTCGTGTATACAGGTCGCACACCCACGCATTGGCCCATCCCGGACCATAGATTTGCACCCCCTGCGCCTGAGCGCGCAAGAGAGAGTCTTCCATTCTACTTTTCTTACCCATGTAAGAATGCATTTTAATATATAAACACAAATTCAACTTCAATTCTTAATGATGTGGAATAAACTCCCACTCACTTTTCACCTTTAAATCTCCTTATTAAAGAGCTTACTTTGAGCTTCAATTTCTATTCACACATTTTCCATTTTGAGCATATGAATACATTAATTCATAGTTCTCATGTCAAGGAACATATATCTGAGTCTTTCTCCCAAAACTGAGTTGTGGGACCTACCCGAATAATCCTCTCAAAATGGCTCATAATCACAATTTTTTCCAACAATTCCCCATATGAATAAAATTGGGCGGAAAAGTAAGACTAACAAAGTCTTACTACGTGATAGAGTTTGACGATTGAAACCTGCACATGATAGGTAGGTGTTACCCTTTGAACCTTACCTTATAAAAGTATATTTAATTTACCTACTGTTCAGTTGACATGATGTCATTGAACTGTTCAGTTTTCTCGAGTAAATATGATACACTCCACACAAGAATCTTTCTTGACAAAATTCAGTTCTCATTGTTATATTCATTTTAGCCCTGAACATCTACCTGGTTCTGCAAAAAATTTTAGAGAATTGAATTTTAATATCTTCTCCTTTGAAGCGGCCTCACTTCACTTCCACATAAGTGATACCTTACACAAATGTATTATTAAAAGTATAGCTTAACCTCATTTCCAATATTCACTTGGTATATCCCCCACAATGATCTTTCCACAGTTGACATGATGTCATTGAACTGTTCAGTTTTCTCAACTAAATATGATACACTCCACAAAGGAATCTTTCTTGACAAAATTCAGTTCTCATTGTTATGTTCATTTTGGCCCTGAACATCTACCTGATTCTGCAAGAGTTTTTGGAGAATTGAATTTTAATATCTTCTCCTTTGAAGCAACCCCACTTCACTCACACATAGGTGATACCTTACACAAATGTATCATTAAAAGCATAGCTTAACCTCATTTCCAATATTCACTTAGTATATCCCCACAGTGATCTTTCCACAGTTGACATAATGTTATTGAACTGTTCAGTTTTCTCGAGTAAATATGATACACTCCACACATGAATCTTTCTTGACAAAATTCAGTTCTCATTGTTATGTTCATTTTGGTCTTGAACATCTACATGGTTCTGCAAAAGTTTTTAGAGAATTGAATTTTAATATCTTCTCATTTGAAGCGGCCCCACTTCACTTCCACATAGGTGATACCTTACACAAATGTATCATTAAAAGCATAGCTTAACCTCATTTCCATATTCACTTGGTATATCCCCCACAATGATCTTTTCACGTCTTTACAATTAGGTTGTCCCATTGAACCTAGATCCTGGGAT
>CATIWF010037174.1:0-11447 GCA_949630135.1 Balakata baccata | reverse complement strand
AGCAGTGAATCCTCTATTGGCTACCCAATTACCTTTGAATACCTCAAGCTATACCCAATCACTACCCTATGAGGCAACAAGGAATGGAGTCAAAGCACAGAATCGGTATCCAAGATATCCTTGAGTACCTCAAGTCCAAGGATACATGCACCATACTTGACTACTCTTAGCAAACATCCACATATTAACTTTGAACATCTCATGCTCATAGCTTCTGAGATCTACTGCTTGATCCAATCAAGAAGCATAACATGTGCTAGTCTATCCGAATCAATAATGTCTCATCTCGTTGTTCCTATGACTAGGGATAATTTTGGATACTAACATAATTACATATGATAGGAATCTCATTATCATGATCCCATCATGATTTCCTTCATGCTATGTTTCATATCATGGACTTTCATTAATCAGTTTACGATCTATATCAATTCATATGTAAATGAATACCAAATTAATAAAAATGCCTCTTATTAATCAAATAAACATGTACACTAAGTGCTAAAGGTGATTGCCGAGCACTTCTCTAATAGGAAATCATGATGGAATCATGATAATGAGATTCCTATGATGTATAATTATGTTAATATCTAAATTATCTCTAGTCATAAGATCAACAAGATAGAACATTGCTAATCCGGACAGATTAGCACATGTTATACTCCTTGATTGGATCAAACAATAGATCTCATAAGCTGTGAACATGAGATGTTCAGAGTTAACATGTAGATGCTTACTAAGAGTAGTCAAGTACATTGGATAACCTACTATGACACAATCATATGGATTGTCTATTCAAATATCAATTATAGTCTCTTCAAAGTTTATGAGTTTTGAAGATATATCACATACCAAAATCGCAGCGGAAAATAAAATTTTCAAAACTTAAATAATAGAATTCTACTTATGTCATTAAAACTAATTGAATAAATACATAGTTAGAAATTGTACCTTTAATTTCTTTGGTTGACTCTTCAATTTTCCTTCTTGTCGAGTTGTCACAAACTACAACAATACAAACAAGGATCGCTTCTAACGTTGATCCACGTAGAAATAGAAGAAAGAAATCACAAGAGGTGGTGGTTTGAACACACACAAGTGCTAGCAATGTAAATGCTCTTTGAGAGAATTTTTAAAAATTAACATTTAATTCTTTTTGGTGGCTAAATTAATTTTCTACTGAAAATTAATATAAATATGTCTCCCAATTTTGCTCTAGAATTTAGAGTCCAACTTAAACCCAAATTGCATTCAAAAATCAAAAGAACACCAAAATAAGAGAATTGGAGGGGAGTGGGCAAATTTGCCCACTCAACATGCTGCTGGGCAAGTCTTACTAACCTGCACAGCCAGCGCTAGCCAACGTGCCCACAATTTAGAGTTTAAGAGTTAGCGCAGATTAGTCGACATATAAGAAAATGTGAAGAATTTAAATCAGGTTTAGAATGAAATAATTAGTAAGTTAAAAGATTATAAACAAAAATGAATTTAATTTGGGTAAAAAAAAATTATTAGAGAGTAAAAAAGGGAAAACGAACAAAAAATAGAAATTAATTAAAAAATTCAAAATATATTATATTATTATAAAAAAAATATTATATTAATATACTATTATAATATTATAAAAAAAATGTGGCCAAAACAAGCACTGTACGCCTAAGCTCAAGCTTAGCACGTCCGTGCCCTTAGTGGGCCCAAGCCATTTGCACGCCGGTGTTGAGTATTGTGATCAGGGTATGGAAACCGGTATATATAGTATATGAAACGCAGTGCTCCACTTTTATTTTTTTATAGTAACCTAGTAGATCCCACAATTCTCCGTAAATATCTTAAGAATTCCCTCAACCGCCCACCTTACACAGAAATTTGTACTCTAAATTTTGTTGTCTTTCCCACATACACAGATCTATCTTTCAACAGAGTAAAAATTTGAATCAGTCTTGGGACTTTCACTGTATTCCATTTTCATTCTCATAAACAGTAAGTAATTTTCTTCCTTCTCTCTTAGTTTGGATCTCACAGATAAAGAATTTTAATTTTAAGAACACAGAATATTAGTTCTTAATCCGTGATTTTTATTTTTAACGTGCAACACCTCCATTCCAAGAGATATTGTTAAAATCAATTTTAGAGGCTCTAAAATTAATGTTAGTATATATAATTCTATTTATTCGCCTCTTAATTCTATGCGGATGATTCTATGATTAAATGTTTATTGTGTGATTTTGCTATGGAAATTTGGCTGTTCCCATGACACTGAGTAATTAAAACTTGAAGAATTAAATTATGGCAAGATTTGTTAAATATTCTGGAGTGATTTTTGGGACTGGAAATACTGTTGGAGACAAAATAAATTAAGGAATACTGATATATGGAGAAAAAATTGAAGAATAGTAATGGAATAAATGGTGGGATCATTTTGGCAGGATTAATTGAATATATGGTGACTAAACTTGAGACTCATATTATTTAGAACACTGGATAAAATTTTTAATCTGTAGGCATTGTGGGATTGTTGGAGATAAATTGTTTGAATAAATTTTAGATATTTGGAGACCCGAAAGAACTTTGATGCCAAAGTAGCAATCCTGGTGCTATTAACAATTAAGTTATTTTTTTAAATAATAAAAACTGAACCTAATGATGAGATATTTCTGCAAAGGTTAATAAATTTAATTAAATATATGCTAACTAGGCTTAATTTATTAGGTGGTTTATTTTGTAATTGTTGAACTGAGACTGATTTTGGAGTTTTTAGTACCCACGGTAGATTTGTTAGATACAACCATAGATTGACGCAACACCTAGAACCAATTGGTGTATGTCGATATTTTATTTTACATGTGTTGTTTGAATATTGGAAATTAATTGTTAAAACAATTATGTAAAATTTTATTGTTCAATTATACTGAAAATTGAGAATGGAATTGAAAGAATGCAATAAAAACCAACACCGAAACAAGAAGGACCAAAATAGAAAATTTGGAGGGGCTGTTTGGCGTTTTGGGCAGGCCGTGCTGCGTGCTACCAACTTTATATTTTATAGTATATTATGGGTATATTTTGTATATATGTATATGTATATATTTTATATTATAATGGTGTTATATTATGGGTAAATTTAATATATATATATTCTAAGCATGTGTTTTATGCCACATGATGGATATATTTTATATATACGTTATATACATTGTGATGGATATATACAAGAATATCTGTTTATGTTGATGCCCTTTTACATGACAAACATGAGCTAAGTGTCATTTGTGATTTTCTATATAAATGTTATGTTTGACAAGGATTAAGGCACATAAATTATGCATGGCAATGACTTAGGTGACACATACATTCGAGAATAGGATTATAGTTATACATGGTGATATTTTATGAGTAAGATCTACATGTTGATGACATGAAAATTATTATATGATGGACATACATGGCTTATGACGTGAAAGTTATATGATTTACTTACGAGAAATTTGGAAAAGGTCTATGACACTAATTGGATAACCAGATTAAGAATTGCTCATTTCTCTATATGATAACTAGTTTATAATAGATGACGTGTCATTAAGGGGTTATGGTATCGTAGACTATTCAGTCATTCAATTATTATACTATTGGGGTCTTGGTGGCTTAGGCCTGAGAAAAAGACACACCAGACCCTATTGTTGGCATTCTTTAATTTTCAGTCAATGTGTCTCATGTCGAGAGAGGCGCCCTTGAATGCAACTAAAATTAGAGTGAGTGGCTTAGGCCCGAGAGAGGGCGTTCCTACTTCACAACCCGCATCCGGATAGTTTGTGTTTAGAGTCTTAGACTATTAATTGAAATAAATGAAAACATAAACTAAAATAAGAAAACCAAATACATGCTATTGAATGAATGGATTATACATTTATAGATTCTTAAATCAAGTACAAGATATTAATTATAGCTTTTGCATACCAAATATGCAATCTTGTTGTTATTATAAAATGATTGGCATGATCATGATGATGATATGATTAAAGGTTATATGAGAATACTTGTGAGCGATGTTTGAATGCCATGTTATATGTATATATACATGCAAGAATTTTTATAATTATATATACAACTAAACTTTCAATACATGCACGCAGGTTGGAGCCACTAGGTAGCAAGTTGATGAGAATAGAAGACAAACCTGTCAGATAAGTCAGAATCTACTCATGCATATTTTACTTATGTTCATTCATTTGGGATAGTTAGACAGTTAGTAAATAAAATTTTATTTGATTAATTATTAAAATGGAATTTTTTATAAGAATGTAATAAGTGGGGTATTAACCTAGGAACTTGATAATTGATTATTTGAATTTGTAATCAGTCATATGATACAGGTATATGATACGATATGTATGCTTGATAAGAATAAGTTATGTAAGATTAGAAAAAAATTAAATTTGGACGTAAAATAATAGGTTTAACTGGACATAGTTAAGTAAGCATTCTTCTATGTAGTAGGGTTTAGTTTGCTGCATGGGAGGGTGTTACACGTAGGCTCCGATGACCCTAAAATTTTCCGAAACTTTTTTTGCGATTCCGATTTCGTCCAACCCAAAATTTTTCCCTCATATTTTTGGATCCAATCCAATATCATTTTACTCATTTTTCATACTTCCAATGCGTGTGACCCATTAGGTTTCTAGTTATGTTAGCCATCCAAATTAACAATTAATTTGAGCAAGTCATGAACGGTATCTAGCAACACATCATAACGTCCAATTGACTGGAAAGTCAGTGGTTTAACAATGAACCTTTTCATAGACAATAATTCGTGCAATTCATTCTTTCACCATTCTATATCTCACTATGTTCAAAGCATGGATAATGTGTCTAACGCCTAGCCCAAGTGATGTTAGCCTTAAGACTCATTACTCTATTAGACATGTCACCGAAGACTATCTTCATGCCATTTCCACCCTAGCTAGAAAATTCCCAAGTAATGATCCCAACAAGAGGCAATGGGTATACACTTCCTCTATCATAAGTGGTGAATCTTTTGTTGGCTATCTAATTACCTTTGAATATCTTTAGCTGTACCCAATTACCACCCTATGAGCACATAATCAGTATCCAAGTTATTCTTGAGTATCTCAAGTCCAAAGATACTTACATCATTGTTATGATGAGACTATCATTGACATTTGAATAGATAATTTATATAATTGTCTCATAACAAGTCATCAAATGTACTTGACTACTCTTAGCAAGCATCCACATGTTAACTCTAAACATCTCATGCTCATAGATTATGAGATCTACTACTTGAACCAATCAAGGAGAATAACATGTGCTAGTCTATTTGGATCAATAATGTCCTATCTCATTAATCCTATAACTATGGATAATTTAGATATTAACATAATTACACATAATAGGATTAATAATGAACATCAAATTAATGAAAATGCCTTTTATTAATTAAATAAATTTGTAAAATAAGTATCCTTAGAGCACTTTATATATCCTTTAGAGTACTTCTCTAACAATAATAATGGTACCAGTATCCTTAGACTTGCGATATCCAAGGATATCTTGGATACTGATTCTGTTCTTTGACTCGATTCCTTGTTGTCTCATAAAGGTCGCTCATAGGATAGTGATTTGGTACAATTTGAGGTAATCGAAGGTATTGGGTACCCAACATAGGATTCATCGCTCCTGATAGAGGGAGTGTATACCTACAACCTCTTGTCAGGATCATTACTTGGGAATCTTTGGCCGGAGTGGAAATGTCATGAAGATGGTCTTTAGTGACATGTCTAATAGAGTAATAAGTCCCACTGACAAGATCTAACATCACTTGGAATAGGTATTATTTAATCAGTCTAGCGGGAGCTGACATATAGTCCATACTCTGAACTGAGTGGAGTAAAAATGGTGAAATGATGAATTGCATGGATATTGTCTGTGGAAAGGGTTGTAGTCAAACTACTAACTTTCTGGTCAATTGGTAGTCATGATGTATTGCTAGATACCACTCATGGCTTGCTCGATATCAATTGTTGATTTAGCTGGCCAATATAACCGAGAACCTAACGGGTCACACACTTTGAAGGTGTAAAAGAGGAATAAAATGGTCTTAGATGAAATTCAAAAATATGAAAAAATTATTTGGGGTCGACCAGTGTAGGATCATAAAAAAATTCTAGAGAAAAAATTACTCGAGGGGGTCACAGCTTAGGCCAGTGCAGCAGTGCGTGTATATTGTGGTTTGTGACAACTTGACAAAAAGAGGATGTAAAGCTCGTAATTTAGGTTTTTGATAATTATTGTGTTTTTTTATAGCAATTAAAAATTATCAGTCTAAATTTGGTATTTAAATGTTAAAAAATGGATTTTATTTATGTTATGGATGATTTAATTAAAAGATATAAAGTTGAGAAAAGTTATAAGAGAGAAGCAAAAGCCAAGGCTTTAAGTGGATATTTGGCAAAAACAAGGAGGGACCAAAGTGACATCCTTACCAAAGTATAAAAACTTTTCTTCTTCCTTCGTCCTCATCAACATCAGCCCCCAAACCCTGACTTTTCCACCCAAAATCGTGCTCCCTCTTCACCCCTTTATTCTTCCACTTTGTTTCACTCAAAAAAAAGCCAAAATTACTAAAAACTATAGGAAAAACCACTTATATAGCCCAAAATCCTTTAGAAAAGTAGAAAGAGGGAGTTGTTAGAGCTAAATAAGCCATTTTCTTGGAGAAGGAAGAAATAAAGAAGCTAAATACCTAAACCCAACTTGTCTTTGGCAAAGAAAGAAGTAAGTGAAGCTAAAAACCATATTTTCTTCTTGTTTTCCACCATTTTCGTGTTTGACGGAGGCCCATTTCATATGGGTTAGTTCTTTAGTTAAGCTATGGTTTTGAAGAGTTAAAACTCTTCCTTTTAGCATCTAGATTAGTTAAAGAAGAAGCTTGACATGGTTTTTGAGTTAAAAGAGATAATTTGATAGTTAAAGTTAGGTTTATGTTTAAAAAGTAGAGTTATATTATATTTATTTATTCTTTGGCCCAAAAGGGGCATGTTGATGTCTTGTTAGGTGATAGAGAGGGTGCTGGAAACCCCCAAAGGCAATAGCAAGCTTGAGGACTTAAAGGTTTTTAAGGCTCTATTTGAGGTTAGTACATTTTATGCATGTTTATTCATAAACTCATACCATTTACAATTTTGAAATGGTGGTTGTTATGTCCTGAGATGATGATTGGCACGATGTTGATGTTGAAAATGATAATTATGATAATTTATGACTGTTGGGGATGTCTCTGAATTTAATCTAATTTTTGGTGAAGTATTGTATTTTGTGATGTTGCTGGAATTCTATGGAACAACCTTGATTTCTTTAGACATAACTCATGTTATAGAACTCTGATTTACATGAAACTAATTGGAAACGAAACAATAAACATAGGGCTAAAAGAATGTGATTCGAATTTTGTCTGCAAATAGGCTAAAAATGGGCTACAATAGTCGGACATGGAACTGTCCATAATATCTTGGGCAAATTTTCAGTAAACAACTTGTGGTTGTTGAGCTATAATTTATGCTATAAAATTCGGATTTAAGTGATTAGTATTCCATATGAAAGCTAAAATATTAAGCTAAAACTTTTTAGAAGACCATGAGATTTAATTAAGTCCCTAAATAGATGAGAAATGCATTCCAATATCATGGCAGAAATCTGCCTGGAAAGGAATATTAAGAATTTGGTCTCTTAAATATTGTGTCACACACACACACACACACACATATATATATATATATATATGCTAAATTGTTGGAATTTTCCTTATTTGCACTTAATTGTGTATTTTATATGAGATTTGTAAGTCTGAATAAGGTAAATTATGACATACGACATGCAAGTATAAAATGAGATAAGATTATAACCTATCATGTTAAAAAAATTATGAATATGTATAATTGCTCATTTCTCTTACAACGACGAGACTTAGGATAGATGACATGTCATTCAAGGTCTTTTACAGTACTGTAGCAAACTTCTATATGATTCTTAATTATTGGGCAAGGTGGCTTAAGTTCGGAGAGCGCTTTTGTCCATTATGCTAGCAGCTTAATCATGTTATCAAGTCAAGGTAGCTTAAGCTCGGAGAGCGCCCTTGACTCAAGCTCGTGGAGAGCATAATTATAGAAATATACAGATAGGTGAATAGGGCGGTTTAAGCTCAGAGAGCACTGCTATTCACAACTCGCTATCCAATTAGTCTGATTTTTGAGTAAATGGGCTATTGGCTAATTAAATAAGTTGAATAAAATGGAAATGACTACTTGTAAAATGATTATTGAATGTTTTATGATATGTGGCATAAGAATGTGTAATGTTCCTAGGTTCAGCTGATTACAAATAATTTATGGTTAATTATTAATATGATCGGTATATTCACTTTGATTGTCATTTTATGGATATATGTACATAATTTGATGATATGAGACAAATATGCTATATATATTATTAAATGATTGCATGATTTTGAGCAAAATAAAAAAAATATATATTATATTGGTTGATAAGCATGGTCTAGGTATATGATTATGCTTTGTGTCCAATATATATATATATATATATATATATATATATATAGCTGATTACAAATAATTTATGGTTAATTATTAATATGATCGGTATATTCACTTTGATTGTCATTTTATGGATATATGTACATAATTTGATGATATGAGACAAATATACTATGTATATTATTAAATGATTGCATGATTTTGAGCAAAATAAAAAAAAGAAATATATTATATTGGTTGATAAGCATGGTCTAGGTATATGATTATGCTTTGTGTCCAATATATATATATATATATATATATCATTTAAAATGTGTATTTTATATATATTGAACATTATTTTGGCATGAACATAAGTATACATATGATATATCATCCCATGGTTATATAAATTTATATGCTTATATTTTCCACTAAGAATTAGGTTGCTTAGCATGTGAGTGTTCTTGCATACAAGTTTGGAGCCGGTGGATAGAGGAAGTTGACTAAAGAGAAGAAAGCCCATTAGAAACTATAGTATAGACCTTTATGGTCGGTGATATCATGACATTTTTGTTTTTGTTATATGTCATGTGGGATATGGGTAGTTGGTTTTGCACATGTCTATTGGATTAAAGAACATGTATTTATGTATGATACAGTTCGGTAAACACTGGGCCAGTTTAGCCCAAACCGGAGTTATTTTATTGGATGAATGATAGTTTTATGTATGATACAAGATATGGATTTATATGTTAATATGGTAACATGAAAAATATTTGTATGAAAGGATGTTAAGAGATAATAATACAAGGAAAGGAAAAAGTTTTAATTTTCACAAGTTTTCAATAACGGAAAGTCTATAACATTTGCTTATATAGTTGGGTTAATTCTAATTATATGAGAGGGTGTTACAAAGGAGGTGGAAAAATTCAAAAACACTAAAGGTAAAATCTTCATACCTTTAATTTTGGTTAATTAATTTTGATGACATAAGTTGAGTTCTTGGTTCGGGTTTTGATTTTTTTTTTATTTTCTATTGTGTTTTATGTATGAGATACATCCTCAAAACCCAACATCAAGGACAAAATCTAACAAAAATTAGACTAGATGTGATGTACTAACACGGAGTCCATGCTCTGAACTAAGTGAGATATGAGAAAGGTGAAAGGACAGATTGAATGAATATTATCTATGGAAAGGTTTGTAGTTAGATTACTGACTTTCTGGTCAATTCAGAGTCATGATTGTTGCTAGTTATCATACATGACTTACTCAAGATCAATTGTTGATATGAGTGGCCAAAATAATCGGAAACATAATGGGTCACATGCATTGAAGGTGTGCAGAGAAAGTAAAATAGGCTTTGGGATTGGATCCAAAATGGAGAGAGAAAAGTCTGGTCCAGATAGTGTCCCGAGTGGGAAAGGAGTTTCCCGAGCGGGACACATGCCTCTTCTATCACAGGTGGGAAAATCCAGCTCGCAATCGGGGAAGAGCACACTGGACTAGAATTGGGCATTATCCAGGTTGGGACATGTATGTCACGATTGGAAACTGCCCGATTTTGGGCATATCTTGACTGAGGTAAGTGTGTCTTAAGCTGGACTAATGTTAGATATGGAAACCTAATCAGATTATGATTATATGAACGAGGGTTCCAAATGCTAATCATTCAAGGACTATAAATAGTCCTTTTCTGACATTAGGAGTGAGCTACCATACTACAGAACAAAGTGTTTCTTTCTCATACACTATCATTCACCTTTCTTGCTAGCACAAAGAATTGTGAAGAACCTATAGCCTCCAAGGGTTATACTCTTCGTTATCTTCAAATGGACTTCTATTAGAGGTGATCCAAGAGGATTACTATGGTTTGCAACAACCCGATAAGACAAATCGGAGATCGGTAGTCTAAATTCTCTGAAGTAAAAGGTAATCTTCTTCAAACCTTGTTGAGGGTTAATTAATCATAGCTACATAGGACAATTTCATTGGTTTGGGATTAGAAATTTAAGTTTTCACTGCTTTTAGATGTATGTGATATGTCTTAGAATGCCAATAGCTAAGTACATTAGATAGCCTGCTATGAGATAATCACATGGATAATCTATTTAATATCAGTAATAATCTCATCATGGCAAGTGTGCATGTATCCTAAGACTTAAGGTGCTCAAAGTTATCTTGGATACTGATTCTGTTACTTTGACATCTCCATGTTGCCTCATTAAGGTTACTAATAGGGAGATGGTTGGGTACAGATTGGAGTATTTGAATATAGTTAGCTAGTTAATAAAGGATTCACCACTTCTGATAGAGGGAGTGTACACACCTATGGCCTATTGTGGAGATCATTGTTCAGGAATCTCTAGCCGTAGTGGAAATGACTTGAATAAGGTCTTCAAGTACATATCTATAGAGTAATAAGTCTCATAAACAAGAACTAATATCATTCGGACTAAGTGCGACGTAGTCAGTCTAGTATGAGTGGATACATAGTCCATACTTTGAACTGAATGAGATATAGTGATGTGAAAGGATAATCTACACATATACTTGTCGATGAAAGGGTTCAAAGTCGGACCACTTATCTTTCCGACCAATTGGGGGTCATGATGTGTAGCTAGATACCTATCATGACTTGCTCAAGTTATGAGATAAATTGAGTGGCCAATATAGCCGGAAACCTATTGGGTCACATGCATAGAGGAGTGCGACGATAGAGTAAAACGGAATTGGATTTTATTCTATTTAAAGAGAGAAGGTGTTAGAGATGTGCCCAAAAGGCAATCGCCTTAAGCACTTAGTGTACACATTCATAAAGGCATTCTTTCATTATATTAGTATTCATTTGCATATGAATTGATATAGATCTTAAACTGATTAATGAAAGTCCATGAT